>VXBA01005224.1:0-60802 GCA_013399895.1 Serilophus lunatus | reverse complement strand
TTCAACCCACTACAGTCATCCTCATTAATATATTCATTGCTATTCCTTGCTCCCTGTCCTGTCACACATGAAACAAGAAAAATTTTGGCCGTTTTGAAGAATGAAGAATCCCAATAAAGAATGCTGCTCCTTCTAAATACCCATTTTCTATACCTAATTCCTTTGGGTTTGGGTTTTTTGGGATGTTGTTTGTTTGGTTTGGGTGTTTTTTGTTGTTTTGGTTTTTTGTTTTGGTGGGGGGAGGGTTTGGGGTGGTTTTGTTGGGTTTGGTTTGGTGGGGTTTTGTGCATTTTTGGGGGCGGGTGGGGTTGGGTTTTTTTTGTAAATCTCCCTTGAAATGTGAATATGTGCATGAAACCCAATAGCTTACTTCTGTGGTTTTGACTAATATCCATGGTCCATCTGGAAGAAAAATGACCTTTATTTGAGAGAGGCTCTGAGGAACAGCAGAGATGACCAGAGGAAGCACAAGAAATGGTATGAGTGAGGAAAAAAAACCATAATGTGAATAAGAAACAAGCCAAATTAAAACTAATTGATAGGGAAAAATTCAGGCCAAGGTCTGTGAAATGGAGGCTCCTGCAGCTAGGAAGCACATTTGACTCAAACAGTCCTTTCACCTCTTCATGGCTGCTGCAGATTTTTCTGGTAGCTGGTATATGACTTCAAAACTAATTTCTGTGCATTGTTTCTTCTGGTCTTTTTGGAACGTCCTGTAATAGTGACTTCAAACAGAAGCATTTTGATTGTAGTTGGGAAATCTCAGGGATAAAATAGACTTTGTACAGATTGTAAACAAATAACCTTTTTAACATGCTACTGTGGCCCGTGTACACTAGTATTTTCTATTACAGCTAAAGCAGTGTTATAAGAAACAAGTACCTTAATGCTGCTGCAATTGTTGAGAGGCTGAATTGCGGGATAAGAAGTCCACCTTCAGTGATCTCAAATTTCAGTCATTAGAAAAGTGCTTTTTCCAGGCAAGCTTTATTCAAAAAGTAGATGGATTACTTTGTTGTGTACTTTTACTTGAGAAACAGTGGCTACTAGCAGGCACTATTGAGTAGAAAATTTGTTGTGAAAAGGACTGTGAAATTTAGCAGAAGCCGTACACCAGACCAGTACAACCCACAAATCAGGAATGGAGGTCTGCAGCTATATTGGGGTTTGTATCTAGTGGTCCAGCTTTGACAGAGACCCTTAGTAAAATCAAAGCACTGTTATCAAGAGTTTGAAAAGTTGTTAGTGTAGTTGGGACTGTAGTTGAAATGTTGTGGGTGCAACCTTTCCTCCTCAGGTTCTGAAAGTACACATGTCATTTGGCTTTGTCCCGCTTCAGAAATTCTTTTGGTCTGGACTCTGATAAAGGCAAGTGAATTGCTGCCAAAGCATTATCAATCTATACTGCACATAGCTACCATATTTTTCTTGTCCTGAGAAATACTACTTTCAATTGTTTTGTACCTTGGATTAAAGAAAGCAGCATTAAATTGCATTGGATGATAAACTGAGTAAACTATACCAATACTCCTGTTCAGATCCCTTATACTGGCCTTCTTACTATGTTATCCTGGCATATGAAACCATGTTAACACATGATGGTAGAATTTCTAGCTTAGTAAGCTACAGTGGTGAATTTTCTCCCTCAGTGTTTCCTTATGTCTGCAGTTATACTGTGGAGAATAATATTCCTGTATTGCAAATGTAATTAGGCCAAGCACCTAAATTCTTGCAAGAAAGGCAATCTCCACTTTGAAAGCAGAAAGGCAGCCTGCAATTTTCCTGAAAGAAAGAATAAACTAGTGCCACAGAGATGACAGCACACAGAGGTCAAGACTTTATCCAATCGTCTAACTAGTAAAAATGTTGAATCTATTGATAGGGAGAATTTTCCCTTGCAGCTCAGTAAATTGAATTAATTACTTGACAGGAGGAAAAGGGATATTTTGAAGTCATTCTATAACACAATTACTGTAAACAAGAATTTTGGCAGATAGGTGTAAAAACTTGTGTCTTTAAATTTGGTTTCCATTTAGTAAAAATTCTTTAGAGAACAAGACTTCCAAGAATAGATAATGAAAATAAATAGTGACTTGTAACAATTTGCTGAGAGACTTCATGGAGTGCACATGTTTGTAGGAGGGTATACTTTGATTTCACATACAAGCAGGACTTTGTAAACATGTTCAAATCACTGTGCACATTGTGACTTTCTTTGTGCCTAGAACCTGCTCCAGATGGGTTATTTATAAATGGTGTATGAATCTCATTCTACAGTTACATTATTATGCACTTCATTTCTTTAAAGGTTTGTTACAATACTTTGCAGTTTTCTTTCTAATCCCTTAGAAGTTCTGCTACCCATCCGATCATGGATTTTTTGCTTTACAAAGTTATTTTAGTGCCATCTCCAAAAAGCACATTCCAAATCTGCTGCGGTATTGGGCTGTGCTGGCTTGCCACATAGCTGGATTTTTCACGGAATAAGTCTGCAACTATGTTCAGTTCCAGAAGAGGCATTATTAGGATTGTCTGGTTGGTTGGTTTCCCCAATTGCTACAGCTCAACATGACTCGCAATTCACTGTCTTCAGGATCTATGAATGACAGCTACTTTTTGGCCAAATTTAAGAATAAAAAGAGGGGACAGAGTAGTGACTGAGTCAATTCTGTTGTGTGCCAACAAGTTGATTATTTGGTGATTAGCCACCTGCTTTTGGTCTGGATTATATCCAGACCTGCTCCAGCTGGCCGGAGACTGAGAATGTGAGCTGTAGTCAAGGATACCTGTAAGCACTGAGGGCTGCAGTGAAGCATCTTTGAAGAGAAGCAGAGGGAAAGACAAATTGGAGGAAGGCAAAGGAAAAATACGGGCAAGGAGCCAATTTCTGATCTCAGCATCACTGATGTCACCAGTATGAATTTTATCCACAGATAAAATGAAATGAGAATAGAAACAGGTCAGAGAGAAAGGTGACAGACTAGCACAAGTGACAAGGAGGAGATAATTAATCATGTCTCAACTGTAGTCTTAATGACTACTCTGTCTTAACACTTGTAATGCCTCTTACTCATCAAAGAGCATAAAATTAATAAAATCTTTCCAACAGACCGCTTGTCTTTTGTAGCAGCTCCAGCAGGGATTTTTATTGGTCATGCATTCATCTGCAGATCCATTTGAAAAACAATGCGCACAGATCTAACGAAAAGGAAAAAAGTTTATATCTCTTCATGTTTCAAGTGAAATCTTATAGTAACTAACATCCTTACACCTAAGATCTTCTTTCTTGTAATGTTCTATGCATTTCCAAGGTTGCTTGGTTTGCAAGTACTCTAAAGCTAGGTGAATACCAACAGGTTTCAACTATGCTACAAACCTACAAAAAATTACCTTCCTGAAATACTTTCTTTTGAAGATGCTCGTGAGCTGGAACTGTATCAGTGAGTCAAAAGAGATGAAAATAAACATAAAGTGTGCTGCAAGAGTTTTTTTAGTTGTTTCACTGGGCTGGTTGTTCTTAAAGTATCCTAAAATAAGGAACAAAAAGTATGCATAGAGAAGCCCTTGTCTGCTTCCGAGTATTCTTTCAGCTAAAAACGTTGTGTAATTAATTATTTGTTTATTCCATTCTAAATTCTTTCATTTTTTGAACATTTGCCCCTTGAAAGAGAAATACTACTTTGGAATTCTTTGTTCACTTGAATAACTGTGATTTTGGGAAGTGCTGTGTTTGAGAAGTCCCACTGAACTGAGGGAAGGGATACATTGTCTGATATTTCTATTTACAGATACTTGGAGGCCTGATTGAGCAATAAGATGTGCTTTGTTGGTTTGCTGAGTGTTGCAATAGAAAGTGCAATAGTTTCATCCTGGATTTTTTTTTTTCTGATTTAATTTCTGATTTATAGGAGGTTGTCTTTGGCTTTAAGCTGACCAGCTTTGTCAAGTTGGAAAAATAACCTCTCACGAAAACAAGAGTCACCAAAGCAAATTCTGTTTCCAATTAGTGACAGTCTTAGACATAATTAAAACAACTACTGCATATTAAAACATAGGCATACTCCTGCCCGTAGAAAGATTATTGTCATCTGAGGTCAACAGATTACATTAATATTTGAATTTCTCATTTCCCAATATTTCTGTTTCAGTTGAATTCTTTTATCGTAGAGGACACCAACCTCCCAAATTTACAACTGGAAGCAGTCTTACAGCCTCAGATAAGCCCATGTAGAACTGCTGCTCACACAGGACAGTCCTTGTATTTCAGTAGGGTTGCCTGCAGTATATATCACTCATCGTGTTTATGGATTTCCAGCTTGGAGCCCAAATGAAGCAGGTGTGTGGTGAGCCAATTAACTCATTTGGCTGAGCTTTTTAAAAATTCATTTACATATATAACATATGACACAGATCCTAGTTTATAATACTTCTAGATGAGGTCATTCTCTCCTCTTAAATTGGAAGAAGCTTCAGTAGGGACAGATACTGATTAAGCAGAATCATTAAGGGAGTATCCTTGTTACAGGGGCCAGGATGAGTTTATAACTATGTGAGTATAACCAAAACAGTGTATTCTACACCCTCTGTGTCATTTCTGATGGAGTGTTAATAATGAATCATTTGTAGCAGCTGCCCAGGGCACACCTGATACTTCAGTCCACAAGAGAGAAAGAGGCAAATGCCAAGAGGCAGGGGAGCATTTCATTTCACATCAGTGACTCAGCTGTGATAACTCCCCTCTGGGGAGGCATTAACACCTTCGCACCCAACTGGAGGGATCATCTCTGCTAGTGGGTGAATAATGGATCCAACTGCGCTGCACAATAGGCAGTTGCAATGACCTAGACCGAGAAAGATTTCAAAAATATCCCATGACTCATAGAGTTTCACCCATTGTGAAACTCCCTGCCCTAGGGGAGGTATTCCCACCTGAACCTGAGCATATATAATCTTCCAGTTTTGGGACTTCTGATACCACTAGTCAGATCCAGAATAGGAACAGAACTTCAACAGGATTGTTGTAACTGCCACTCCCGATGAGTCTGTGATCATTCCTTCAACAGGACTGTCACCATCATCCTGACCAACAGGTTTCCTTCCCTTCTGCTCTACACCCAGGGTGACCACTAGGTGCTCAGCACAGGAGCTAATGAGCACTGTGCTGTTCTTGTCCCAGGGTGCTTTGTATTATTGTATGTATCTTTTTTAGTAAATTGTAACTGACTTGTAATCTCTCTTAAATTGGATTCATTTTTCCTGCTGATTTACTTTCAGACCAGCACAGGGAGTAAACAGGACTGAATGATTTTCTGCAGTGGAAGTCAAATCATGTTATTCAGTAAATATTTATATATAATATTAGGAAGTATCTGTAGATTTTTGCAACTGTGTTGCAAACTTGAAGACGTTTTAGAATGTGAGATATCTTGTATTAAGTTTACAAAATATATTAATGCTATTATTTTGGAAAAACACGTAATTGTAC
Organism: Serilophus lunatus; assembly: GCA_013399895.1. Classification (NCBI taxonomy): domain Eukaryota; kingdom Metazoa; phylum Chordata; class Aves; order Passeriformes; family Eurylaimidae; genus Serilophus; species Serilophus lunatus. Next base: position 55,317 of record VXBA01005224.1, on the reverse strand, counting down.
TTTGCTTTTCACTACTGTATGTACATGTCTTTGGTAGAAATGAATTTTGTTTCCCATAAGAATGGCTGGAGCTAAGTTATGCTCCATATCTTCCTGCTAAGATTTGTCTAAGAACTTGCACAAGTGCAATTAGGGCAGAAATCTCTACTAATCTGTTAGTATAAACTCCAATATGCCATAAAAGCAGCCAGTCAGCTTCTTACCATGACGACTTCTCTACTGGTTCACTGACAAAGAATCTCCCACAGTAATCCTCCTTGGAAGAGTGATCTGCCCTTTGTTGTATGCTCACTATGACAGCATGAGTGAAATCCATATGTGATTATAAAGTTGCTTACCTTCAAGCTTGATTGGCTTTTCTTTATCATGTCTTAAACAAAAAGTCTACTCCTTGCAAAAGTAGCCTTCTCCGTTTTGCTGGTGGAATGTGTCACAGGATGATCATATGCAGCATACCTCCTTCTTTCCCTTCCAGCAGTTCATCCTTCCCCATCTTGCAGTCCTCTGAACTGCTAGGTTGGAGGCAAACCCCATTCCACACTGAGTTCTTCAGCTGCTTCCAAATAAAAATAATCAGAAATACCAGAAATGCATCAAAAATGTTTTTCTCTGAGGCTGAAACTGCGTGTGACCTCTTAGAAAAAATGGATTTAAGCACCATCACAACAAATATTTTTCTGCCAGTGATGCCTGTTGTTCTCCAAATAGCTAGTCTAGTTACAGAATGATAGAATCGCAGAATTAACTAGGTTATTAAAGACCTTTAAGATCATCAAGTCCAACCTATTACCAACACCACCTTACGAACTAAACCGTGGCATTAAATGCCTCATCCAGTCTGCTTTTAAACACGTCCAGGGACGGTGACTCCACCACCTTCCCAGGCAGCCCATTCCAATGGCCAATCGTTCTTTCTGTGAAAAAATTTTCCCAACATCCAGCCTAAACCTTTCCTGATGCAGCTTGAGACTGTGTCCTCTCACTCTATCACTGGTTGCCTGAGAGATGAGACTGACCCCCACTTGGCTACAACTTCCTTTCAGGCAGTTGTAGAGAGCGATAAGGTCTCCCCTGAGCCTCCTCTTCTCCAGACTAAACAACCCCAGCTCCCTCCACAACTCTTTATAGGGCTTGTTCTCCAGTCCCTTCGCCATCCTCATTGCCCTTCTCTGAACACGTCTGAGCATCTCAACATCTTTCCTAAATTGAGGGGTCCAGAACTGGACACAGTACTCAAGATGAGGCTTAACCAGTGCTGAGTACTGCAAGGGGGAAGAATAACTTCTCTGGTCCTACTGGCTACACCATTCCTGATACAGGCCAGGATGCCATTGGCCTTCTTGGTCACCTGGGCACACTGGTGGCTCATGTTCAGTGGCTGTTGACCAGCACCCCCAGGTCTCTTTCTGCCTGGCTGCGCTCCAGCCACTCAGTCCCCAGCCTGTAGCATTGCATGGGGTTGTTGTGGCTAAAGTGTACAACCTGGCACTCAGATTTGTTAAATCTCATTTCATTGTGTTCTACCCATCTGTCCAGCATATCCAGGACCCTCTGCAGAGCCCTACTACCCTCTAACAGATCGACACTTGTTCCCAGCTTGGCGTTACCTGCAAACTTACTAATGGTTAATAGTATTCTCCTTTCATTCATCTGCTTATAAAGTAGTATCTCACAATTTCTCTAAGAGTAAGAGTAATGCAACTGATACTTCAGACTCATCTTTCTAGTTCACAGAAGTGACAGGAAAGACAAGATCCTCTCTCTAAGTAAGAAAATTCTTTGTGTTAGCTTACAAAGCTGTCAGACAATGCATGGGAAATTGCATGGGAAAGTTCTCATGACTGCCTTCTAAAATTAGGGAAGAGCTGCTTGTTTCTCATTCTTTCATAAATCATGTTAGTATAAAAAGCAGTCTCTATATAGCTTGAATCAATGCATAGTATTCTTTTAAGTTTCCTAGATGTTGTAAAATCTCAGGAACTGCATTTACATAGCATGATGAAGGAACTGGTATCAGTCTCAATATGATGTTAATAACCATATTAGCATAAAATTATAAATTCTAAATGTTGTTATTTCCTGCATGTTAAAATTATTTGATTTGTTGATAGTTCTTTAATCCAGTTCCTTAACCATTCCTGTAACTTCCTATAGTGCAGAGATTCCTAGGTAATTTGCTACAATTACTGGAAATACCTGAGAGTTTAAAGAAGTGCCAAAATCTGTCTATTTTAATATTCACCATGGTTTGAAGTAAGAAAAACAGCAAGTCATGCCTTAAATGCCAGCTGAAAGTCAAAGATACCTCAGATATATAGCATATACGACTTTTTGAACCCCCCCAGGAACTGCATTTATATATTTAATACTTATAGCTTAGCTATCAATCCTTTTGTATTTCAGGTTTCTTCCTCTTATAATAGGTTTGACTGAGGGCTGAAGTTATTCCTTCAGACCGCTTTAGAGTTCTGGTGGTCCAGCATATTCTGAGTATCACTGATGTGGTGGAAGGTGGTGTGCTGATAAAATAAGGCTATTGGTGCTTTCCCACAATGACTTGCAAGTAGTTCTTTAATGTAAATATAATGGTAGAAGTGGCTTTCTCATATCATATTTATATTTTCTCCAGAAACTCTTAATTCCATTTTCTACAAAAGCTGGATTTGCATTCCCATAGAAGAATGGCTATACGCTGTGCTATGTGTTTCTCAAAACTTGGAAGATGTTTTTAGGAAAAAGCATTTTTCAGTTTCCAGGTACAAGTACACCCCCAATATAATCAGAGTGTCATCTGTGCTGTTTTTCTCTAATTTCAATAATTTCTTAGTATTTTTCCTGTAACATCTTCCTATGCATTTTTAATGAAGAGGAGAACTTAACATGCCTAAGAGAATAGTTTTGATCCACTGTGTCATTAACTTTTTCAGGTGCACCTGTCATTGCACAGGAAAAGGATGTTTTTATAGCTGGGCACAACTTTTTTTCCTTTTTAGGCTTTATATTTGGAAATGTAACCTAGTATGTCTACAGCAAAGAACACTGATTTGCAAAGGATTGAGTATTAATGACATTAAGCACCATCTGAATACAAATTGTTCAGCAGAAATCTCTGAAAAAAAGACAACAAAGTAATTTTATGAGACTGAGACTAGCACTCCCACAGTTTCAGCTACCAGAAGTACTCATCCATGGCTTGGTATCTTTTCTTACAAGTTCGTGGAACTTACTTTCGCAATCATAGGTTTAAAAATGAGGATGAAAATTAACCAAAAATCCCCTAACAATTTGTAACATCTGACAGGGTATTATAAAATGAGCACTTTCGTGTCTAAATAGTACAGTTGGTGAATGATTATGTGCTACTGAGCCCAGATCATTGTTGACTTTTAATTAAATAATAGCAGAACGCATATTAGGTTAGGAGTTAGTTTTTCATTTTGCCATTTTTGAAGGATCCAGGCACTGCTTCCTTGTTTATGGATATGAAGTATGCAATATATTTTTTCAATGAATATGTTGACACATATATTTCCTTGGCCTCTACATCATTTTAAAAATGTCTATTAAGCTCTGTACTTCAAGAAGAAGCAAACAAAAATATCTTCTTTTTTCATTTTTCCTTCTTATTAAAAAAAATACAGTCATTTAGATGCTGAGAATAATCATAGAATGGTTTGGGTTGGAAGAGATGTTAAAGATTACCTGGTTCCAACACTCCTGCTGTGGGCACACATACCACTCACTAGACCAGTTTGCTCAGAGCCCCATCCAACCTTGCCTTGAACACTTCCAGGGCATTCACAATTTATTTGTGCAAGCTGTGTCACCACCTCATCACCCTTACAGTAAAGAATTTCTCACTGAGTTCCTCAGCCTTTCAGCTGCCACCAGTTCACCCTTCTCACTTACGAAGAGGGTATACTCTCCTTGGCCTTTCTTTTCTGACCTATGTAGTTGTGGAATCCCTTCTTATTATTCTTCATGTCCCTTGACAAGTCCTGTTCCAGCTTTGCCTTAACTTGCCTAATTCTATCCAACCCCATATCCCTGTATGCTCCACAAGTCACCTGTCCCTGCTTCCACTGGCTGTGCATTTCTTTCTTACTCCTTACTTTGAAGAGCAAATCCTCACTTAGCCATGCTGGTTTCAAGGCTGCCTTGCTCAATTTCCTACACACTGGGATAGAGAGCTCTTGTGCTCTAAGAGAAGTTGCCTTAAAGAATGGCCAGCTGTAGTCAACACCCTTGACCTTAAGAAAAGTTACCCAGGGGATCTCATTCACTAATTCCTTAAACAGCTAGATATTTGCTCTTGCAAAATTGCCTGTGCTCCTTGCCAGTCTGTAACTGCTTCAGGTCATGCGTTCCACTAGGGTGGTTGTTAAAACTCAGACAGCCTCCAATCTTAAATCCTTTGATAAGCTCATGCTCATTGGTGAGCACCATGTTCAGTAATGTCTCACCTTTGACTGATTTGTCTAAAACCTGCCTGTAGCAGAATATCAACAGCCTCCCCCTGATCAGGTAGCCTATAGTTGACCCCTATAACCAGGTGTCCTTTCTTGGCCTTGTCCTTAATTTTCACCTACAGCATCTCAACCTCTTCATGGCTGTCACTCAGAGACATCTCTTCACAATCTCTCCCTTCCTTAACACAGAGCGGAACACCACCACCCCTCCTTCCCAGCCTGTGTCTTCTGAAAACCTTGTGGCTCTCAATTCCAGTGCTCCAGTTGTGTAAGTCATCCCACCATGTTTCTGTTATAACAATTATGTCATAGTCTTCTACTTGTACCATGGTTTCCAACGCCTCTTGCTTGTTACCCATGCTGCATGAGAATTATCTGAGCTGTCAACTTCTTCACCTTTTGGGAGATGGCCTCTCTAATTCCTTTGGGATGATTTACAGGTATTTACCTGCTGCTCTCTAAAGTGCTGTTGTTTTCTGGTTACTTTCTGACACCAAATAGAGCACCCCCTTTCTCCACGAAATCTAGTTTAAAGGTCTGCTAATATGTCCTGCCAGCTTGTTCTCCAGAATAAGTGTCTGAGTGCTTCACTGTCAAGGCTTGTTTAAGTACTGCACAGAGATGTACTGGTCTTTATAAAATGTATTCCTAATTCTACAGAACCCTGAAAGCCAGAGCATGAAAACCATCTGGAAATGAGAGAAGGAATATTGTGCTGAGTCTAATAGGGCCTGTTCTTTCTTTGTGAGAAAACTGTCAAATGGGTGACCATGTGCTCAACAATAAACAATGCCTAAATAAGCAAATAAGGCCAGCTTGTTAATAATGATAATCAAGGTCAGCATTTTTAAAAGTGCAAACTATTAGTCATAGAAATAGGGGACTTAATTTTACAGTCTTTCTCACAGATTTTTTCCTTTCTCAGAGGAAGTTTTCTTGGCTGTATTAACATGACTCACTAGAGTGAATAATGGAATTATAGAATGGTTTGTGTTAGAAGGGACCTTAAAGACTCCTCCATTACAGGCTTGCTGCCATGGGCAGGGACTCCTGTTGTCGGGGTCGGTCCGAGTCAAGACATGTCTCTTCATAGAAGTATGGTGAAATGCTCCGTTTATTAACAACAGTGCATAGTTTTTATAACAAGCAAGCTTTTCCATATCATTGGCTGTCACACTTGAGTTTACGCGCCTCGGATAGCATGCTAATTGGTTATACATTTGTCACTCACACCCTTAGCAACCACAGTGTTCAGACTTCACTTCCCCCATCCTTGCCTGTGCATTCCTAAGTTCTATTTCTGACTACATCCAAGGTCAAATCATTCCTTGCTGGTAAGGCCCCCACACAGCTGCAGGGCCTCGTTGTGTCCTCTCTCTGCTAAAAATCCTTCTACAGACTCCTTCCACCAGACCAGATCGGTCAGAGCTCCATTCACTCTGGCCTTGAACACTCCAGGAGATGAAACATCCACAGTTTGTCTGGGTGACTTGTTCCAGTGCCTCACCACACTCAAAGTAAGTAATTTCTTCTTAAAATCTATTCTAAATCTGATCTCAATTTAAAGTCATTCCCCTTTGTTTTATCACTACATCCTGTTTTAAGAAGTCCCTCTCTAGCTTTTTTTTAAGCCCTCCTTATGTACTTGAAGGCTGCTATGAGTTGTTCACAGAGCCTTCTCTTCTCAAGGCTGAACAACTCCAGCTCTCTCAGCCTGTCCTCATAGAAGCAGTGTTCCACCTCTCTGATCATCTTTGTGGCTCTCCTCTGGATCTGCTTCAACAGATTCATGTTTTTCTTATGTTGCATTATCTATAATATTTCCGTAAGAGATTCATTCATAGATGGTTACGAATAATTCAAATGTCTTATTTCACCTTCTTCAGTCATGAGGGAGGTACTCAAATTTAAAAGCCCAGTTTCTTTAGAAGCACTCGGAGCATATTCAAAGCTGACTAGAACTCATATGTTCTCCTTTTATTTGACTATATAAGTTTTCCCTACTGAAGAGTAATTTAAATTGGACTGGCAAACTGTAGGTGAAAACAGGCAGACTTTCATCTCATTTCCATTGTTTATGACAGGTTGGGCGGTGCCTGGATGGAGGTGCATGTATAAGCAAGCTGTAGGGTAAAATATTGGCAAGTCCACAAGTGCTGAAAATTAAGTATGCATCATGCTGAAATGCTCCCTCTACAGAGAAAAACAATCCTTGCAGATGTTTTTCTCAGAGATGTTACACAAGATGTCTAAGGTTTTTGAAAGAAGTGATATGAATGCCAGTCTTGTTAAGCTTTCTCCAAAGATTAAAATGTGGACCCAGTGAAAATGAAATTAAATATACTAACTTCCACTCTCACTAGGGAAAGTAAGTTCATTAGTTTGGCTTAATAGAAATGTGTTAGCTAAATTTAAATTAAATTCAATCATTTTTCCTTTCCTAGACATTCTTCACCACTGCTGTGAAGATTTTTTTCCACGGTCCTCAGATATACAAGAGGTTCTTTTTCTTGTGATGCTGAAAGTAAGAATTTTCTTCATTTACAACTCTTTCTGTTGCGAGCCTTTTTTTCAGAAAGTATATCCAACTTAGTGTCTCTCTTATCATGGGACATAGTGTATGTAACTCTTTGTGCCACACCTTAGTTTGTATGCAGAGCAGGTATTTCATTAATTTGTACAAATACTCAACTATAATTTTGATTTTTTTTCCATTTTCAAATTTTCACTCACAGATTGGGATAAATACGATATTGACTAGTTTTTTTTCCCTTTCTCTGTAATTTTTCGAAAATGAGCAAGCATTGCCCCTGTTTCGGAGGTTGGCAATCAGAGCAGAATAGCTAAGTCACTTAACACGGAAAAGTTTAGGCACCTATAAACTAAATTAAAACCTTCAATCTATGAGAGCTCAGAACCATAGTCGCTGAGGTGAGCACTTTTAGCAGAGTCAGGTACAACTGGGTGTCCAGTTGATTTGGATATCTCCAAGGACAGAGACTACCATCCTCTGTGGGCAACCTGTTCTTGTGTTTGATCACTCTCAATGTAATTTTTTTTCTCATAGTTAAATGTAGTGTTTTATTTTGATCTGTACCCACTGCCTCTTCTCTCTTCACTGGATATTAATGGGAAGAGTCTAAATTTAGTTTCTTTATTCTCTTCTATTGCATATTTATGCACAATTATAAACCCTTCTGAGCCTTGTCTGCTCCAGGAGGAATAGTTCCAGCCTCTCTTTCTGTGAAAATGCTCCAATCTTTTCATTGCATTTGCAGCCTGTCATTGGACTCTCCTCAGGATATTCAGTGTAGCCTAGACCTGAATATGGCGTATCCATGTGCATTGCTGTGTTGAGCAGAGGGAAAGGATCTCATTGCCTGGCCTACTGGCAATGTTCTACCTAGTGCAACCCAGGATACCACTGGCCTTTTTTTCCACAGGGTCACACTTCTGGCTCATGGTCAACTTGTCCACTCAGAACTCTGGCACACTTTTTGACAAGCTGCTTTCCAGCTCTTCAGCCTTCTGTGTGTAGCCCCATTGTGCAGTGGACTTATGGATGTACAGTTTGTGCATAGATCTATTCAAGCACATAGGCACCAGAGTCTTCATCGTAGGGTACTCCAAGTATGTATCCATGCCTAGACCGTGGCTGGTCTGAGGACTGTCCTTTCCAGGCCATGCCTGAGCCCATTCAGGGGTTCTTTGATAAGTTATAGTGTGCCTACACCTCCAAAGGGATCCAGTGCTGTGGATAGTGCTTATATCATACACTTGAATGTGTACTACTGTCAATGAATTATCCCAAAAGAGAGTGGCTATGGTCATTTTCATTCTTAAATACTGCTGGCAGTTCAGATAACAGTCTGGGTTTTTTGGTATTTGGTGGGTTTTTTAATTTTATTTTGTTGTGTTTTTTTGCAACAGAACTTGCTGAGCAGACAAAGAGCCTTCTTGGTTTTCAACAGTTTCATGGAGTTCAAAATCACATCTTACAGAGAAGCCAAGTTCAAATTAACTTGTTTTATTTTCAGGCCAGTGCATACATGCTTTTGAACAGCCCTGGCATGATAGTACTTTCAGAGCTTGGCTAGGTTGTCTGTGGGCCTGCAGCAACAAGCTGCTTTTCCAGAGGTGTTCGGATATCATGGCAACTGTCACTTTATAGACAGATAGCAACCCAAGACCCTGAGCCATCAGTAGCCCAGAACTACTGAGGCTTTGACACTTTGCTAGTTCCAGCAAACATTAGAGGTTGCATTAAGCCTGATATGACCAACTGCAACTTCAGTGACTTCAAAGGCATATGTCACCATAAATGAGGTTATTATTTCACTGACAGTGAAATAATTCACATCAAGCACACATTACTTAGAGACAAGCTTTTGGGTAGAACTCAGCTGAACAAGTTAAACCTATTTGTCATAGCCACGATCAGTGAACCTGAGACAGGAAATCAATAGAGTTTTACTGTTTCATTACAATACGAAATTTGGAAATGGCTACACTACAGGTAAATCCCTATGGAGGCCTTCAATTAGAAACAGAAGATCCTGTCCAGGGAAGCAGGACCAGGCTATATTAAAAAAAATTAATTTCAAGCAATTTACATCTGTTCATTGCAAAAGTAATTTATCTTACAGTCACTCCATGGAGACAGAGGGGAATTTGTTTTGAAAATGTAACATGTGGTAACAGTGGAAAGCAAGGGGACTGCCAAAGGGCAGACTGAAAGAACTTACATGTTTGCCACATAGACCAGAGTTAGGATCATCTGCCATTGGGCAGTTACTGAACTGAAGCGTTTTTACTAGGTCTGACTGGGATGGAGGTAATTTCCAATGTATAACTCCTGTGGTGCTTGCTGGTAATATCTGAACTGATGTCATATGGTATGGAATATCTCTTCGGTTAGTTTGGCTCAGCTGGTCTGGTTGTGTGCCCTCAGCTGGGGGGAGGGAGGTTACAGTGGTGATTCTGTGCCAGCGCTGCTGAGAAGTAGCTGAAGCACTGGTGGGTTATCAACACCTTTGTAGCTGCAAATGCAAAGCACAGCACTGTGAGGGCTGCTACAGGGAAGTGAACTCTGTCTCAGCCAGACTCAATGTAGTTACCTATCTTTTGCTTAGTAACCAGCGGAGCATCAGACTAGAGTGAGAGGTGGTTAGTGATTATCTTTGTGCCACTTGCTTTGTTTTGTTTCCTTGTTTCTTTTTCCTCTTTACCATTTAAACTTCTCTTACCTTAGTTTATGAATATTTTTGGGTTTACTCTTTATCTTTTCCTGTAAAACTGGGGAAAGTGAGCAAGTGTCTGTGTGGTGCTTAGCTGCCTACGGGGGTTAACCCACAATAGTGTTTTAGTGTAACTCATGTAAATCCCAGTTTTCAGTACAGCTCTCTAGATGTGTGTTTAAAAACCATGAACTAATAGAATTGAAACAATTGAAGCTTTTTGTGGAACAAAATTTTGTGCTGTAAAGTCCATGAAAGCAAGAAGCATTGAACAGGCAGAAAAATTCCTCATGTTTTATGGGGAGTACAGCATGGAGGAGGCAGGACATTGAATCACTCCAGTCCTCACATTATCTTCTTTGTCTTTTGTAATCAATGGTGGTGACTGCCGAGGCAGCCTTTAAATTGCGACCATCTTGACAAGACACGTATCAAGGAGGATGAGGATTGCTAATAGCATTTTACTTGCTTGTTTCAAACCATTATGTTCTTTCCAAACTAGATATTTTACTGCCCATTTATGGATTTCTTGTTTCATGGAAGAGTTGCATTCCTTTCTTGTAAGAGAAAGATGCGAATGTGAGAAAAACTATAAAACCATGATTTTGAATACCGAATGCTAATAATATTTGCCCAGTTTAGTTAGGGAAAAAATAAATCTCAGAGGGAAATGCCTTGCCCATAAAAAGCTGGTGAAGGAAGTAGAAAATATTACTTATATAATATGAAATGAAATGATCCTCCAGTAAGAAGCTGCTCTAATGTGCTTTCCTTAAAGCCAGTGCAGCTCCACTCTGCAGGTCCCAAAATTGCTAAGGATTGAATATGGGAAGCGTAGATACAGAGATAAACATACTGTCTTCCAAATAGTGCTGTGTTTTGGATTTGTGACTAAAGCAGTGGTGAAGACACATCAGTGTTGCGTCTGTTACTGAGCAGGGCTTGTACAGCATTGAGGAGTTCTCTTTTCCCAACAAAAAAAGTAGTTTTAAGGAGCATGAGAATTTGGGAAAGACTATAACCATGGCAGCTGACCTAAACTGACCAAAGAATGATGCAGAATGTCATGGGTGGGGAGGGTTTGGGTTTTTTGAAGGTAGTCATTGTGTGGAGGTTAACTGGGTATCAGTATCAGTGTGGTTGTGGGAGATGAGTGGCTGTTTTTGCATCAGTTACTTTGTTTTTATTCTTGTTTTCTTGCTGTTTTCTTTCTTCCTCATTCATTCCTCTTTAAAAATATTTTTACGTCAACTCCTGAATTTTCTTGCTTTTTTCTTCCCATTCTCTCCCTCTCTGACACTGGGGGAGTGATGTAGTGGCTGTGTGGGGCTGACATGACCAGACTCAACCCGGAATATTTCCTGCCTAAAGTGCTAGTCATCAGTGGAACCTGCCAGACAGAACTCACACAAGCTGGTTCTTAGTCACATGCAAAAAGTTACTATTGGCAAAAGTGTTTGTTGAATAAGCCCCCAAAACAGAAGAGTCATTGAGGCTTCTGTGAGTGAAAATGACATAGAGGAGTCCTATAGTATCCAGCCAAAATAATTTTATGACAACTGGCAAGTCTTTGTATATCTATAAAACTACTTTTGTACATATGCTTCTTAATCCAGTTTACATATAGCCATCAGCACTGGTTTCACTCTCTGTTCTTCCCAGAAAATTGAATTGTGACTACTATATCTATGACAGCATTTTTTTTAACAACTCTATGTCTAAAGAACTCATACCTTAAAAGGCTCCAAGACATTTGCATTGTTGAAAATGTTTAATTTTTTTCTATCTCCTGGACAGAAGAACCATACATCAATAACAATGGAAAAAAACCTAATTTGACTCTAAATAAAAGGTTTTTATTACAATTTAACAGAAAAATTGAATGCTGAACTTGAGCAAATACTGGATTTTTTCTGTATATTTTCAGTTCTGTAGCAAAGTGAATAATACCTACATTGCAATACTGCCATGGTATAGCACTCTATAATAAGCATTTCCCAGGAATAGCTAAGATTAGTCTTCCACAGCCACTAATACTTTACCTGGGGTGCACTATCACAGCAAATACTATAATGTAGATATTTCCTACTTGCAAAAGGTGAGAAATCACCTTAACCTTTTTCTGCTTGAATTAATTTGCTCTATCCAATATTTTGTCACGCTGACGTTTGAATGCAGGTAACACTGGCACGTATGTCAGTAAATAATCATTTCAATAGTATCAGGAAGAGACAGAATATGAAAAGTTTACCAAAGACTGCAGATACTAAGCATGGGAAAAATCTTAGAACAGCAGACACAGATCTGTTAATATCAGTGATTACTTTCATATGGTGAATTAGAGTTACTTGGACACTTATCAGACAATATTAGACATAATCTTGGTACTGTTGAATGACATGTAAGTGAATTATAGTATAAAGCACTGATGCAGCATAAGTTTTTGATTGGATTCAAGATCAGAATATGCAAAAGCAATCTAAACTGAGCTGGGGGTTTTTCAGGAGATCCTACTATCACAGGTTTTAATCACAGGTTCAGAGTTGGACTTAGTTCCAAATTTGTAAGAGTTTTCTGTCTTGATTTATAAAGGTAAAAATGACCCATGTCCTCCAACCTGAAATTTGCACCTCCTTCTGTGCCTTCCTGTGTCAGCAGAGCTCAACTGACAAATATAAGTTCAATATACTCTGGTTCCTAAGATGTGGAGAAGTTCACAAAGACTTTTAAATTTTGAGCTCATTTCCCTGTCACAGTAGCCTGTAAATCTATAAAGTCACATCTTCCTGATTACCTGCTTACTCTTTCTGTCCCCTCCTACTCAATTGTGACATATGATGCTTTTACCAATCACTCTTGATAAAACAGCTTGAGCTAGAAATCAATGCTGATATAAAAACTCATAAGAGCAGCTTCAAATCCTCTCTGTTGAAAGCAAATCTATTTTCTTCTCATGAAGGCATACCTGTTTACAGAAGTGATGGATGTGGCACTGTGCTAAGACATAAGCATGTGTTTAACTGGAAGGATATGCTTAAATTCCCAAGCACTCTGCAATTTAAAGCATGTGTTCATTTGAGTTGAGGATTCTAATACTGATTCTAGCAACAGTGATGAAAGCTGTTGAACTGATGATGCAATAGGAGCTGAGACGGCAATAGCTATAAGGGTGTCATCTTAAAAAATAGGTATTTTCCCCCTTACCATGTTTGGAAATGCCATATCAGAAGAGAACATGCATTTCCAAACTATTTATATATGTTTGGTTATTGTTAAGATTCATGAAAGAGATGTGGAGAATCACAGTGGAAATATTTTCCATGTTTTTTTAGTATTTCAGTAGATGTTTATGGACATGGTTAGCCTATTGGCAGATCTGGTAAGAGTTTATGGTAGTCCAGTGGAGGAATTTGAATTACCAGGAAAAGGGATCAATGTCTGCCATATTTCTTCAGGGATTCCAAGCAATGTTGTTTACCTGTGACCATTGTACCACCATGAAAGAGATGCTTCCTCCTGCCTTCAGGGATAGCATTACTGAAAGATGAAATACACTTGTTCTCATCATTGCCCCAGGTGTAACAGAAGACTAAGTGGCTTCAGGCACTGAAAGCTGTGACTGGAAAACATGTAGTATCAAGCAGTCTGAGCTAAATTGCATCTATGCTGTGAATTTAGCATAGACTTCATTGTGCTTTTTGTGATATATGCTCTTTTTTAAGACAGTACAAAGATGCCTTATTAGACTGACCTCTGCAGTACTCGAAAGACAAAATGTGTGGCTGCACCATGAAATAGCTTAGATTAGCTGTTTCCTTGACACAATCTGGAAGGACTAAATATGCTCATACCACAGGCCAGTCCACATAAGACTGTACAAAGCTTTAGTTTTTCAGAAAATAGTGTGTTTTGTACAATTGAGTTTTTGAAAGTTGACCAACAACATAGTTCCTGGAAATAGAATGCATGCAGTCAGTCAGCCTGCTCATATCTGCTGTCCAGGCTGTGTGTCTCCTTCAGGGTCGGCAAAGCCCATTCTCTCTGTCTGCACATCCTTCTCCCATCCTCTGCGTTTGAATGTTACCTGGCCACTGCCTTTTGATTTTTGTTTTAATCATTGTTTCTTCCTCCTTGGTCATTATTGCATCATACATTGTGAAATGTCAGTAAGATTGAAAGTCACGGTATGACTAATAAGACACTTTTTAATTTGTATGGTAATAATATAAGCATTTTCTGATTATATCCTTTCTACGACATATTACATGAGGTGATTTGTCATTACAGCGTACTCCTTGCATTTCAAAATATCATGTGCTGGATCAGATATGATTCTGACAATATGACAAGTGCTTTTCTCACAGCTTCTTCTGTATTTATACCAACCACTGGGTGACACATTCTATTGAGTTAACTCTGCAATAGTAGATTTTCTATCAGCACACTTATGCTTCAGAATGTATTGTACTTATGCTTTGAGTACTAGATCAGTTCATGAAAAAACAACTGAATTAACTTTATCACATTCACAATGAGGAAGGAAAATACATGCATGCTGAATATTATTACCAATAGTTTTTGATACATAATACATGGTTAGTTGTTTCATAGGTTATCCCAAAAATACAGTGTTTTGTATTACAGTACACATAATAAATGAAAGCTAAAATTGTTAGAAGATAACAGCCTAGGTAGCACTGCATTCACCAACAAAGAACTGATGAAACACTAATATATGTTTTAAATGTTAGGCTGAATCTTTTTTCCCCGTTTGAGGAGTCTATGATAGGCTTTCTTCGTATTTCCATTCTTGTTTAATTTTCTAAAACCTGGATTGTCTCTGTCTCTGTTGTGTTTCAGTTTCTTTCTACTATTATGTCCATGGTCTTACTAATCCATAGTTTTATTTCACCTGACGTTTCAGATATTAGCTATAAGCTGTGATATTTGTCTAGGCTATCATAATAAATGGGTTTGGAAGAGTCACTCAGAATTCTTTGCCAATGGCTCCGTTCCCTTCTTGAAGAGCAACCTAATGGATCTGCCTTCTATCTGATTTAATTGTTCCCTTCTTTCTCCCATCCATCGACACTTGTTGCAGACATGTAGAAAAGGACATATAAAAAGACTTGTATTACATACACATACACAGAGCACTCCTCAACTGCTGGTCAAATAAATTGTAATAAACATGTGGCAATTCCTGTTAAAGAAGGTGATTTACCACACTGAACTATAACATAGCATACATCTAAAAAGATTTTGTCATGGTTACAGAGGTATCAAAAACTTGTTGAAATTGATTAAAATTATTCAGCCTTACAGATGGAAATTGTAAGGTCTATACGCTGTCATTAAGCTGAGTACCATAAAATAAGAAAAAACCCAATTATTTTGTAACTGAAATGCATCCATTTAAATGTAATTTTTTGCAGGCTGAACAAAGTGTTATAATTGCATTGGGGTGGCAGGCTGTGATTCAAGTGGACAAGGCCAATGGAGAACTATGAACAAAGAAAAATGTAGCCTGTGACTTCCCATTAAGAGGAGATTAAAATTCACTGGCCATTCATTAATTGATACACCCAAGTGATACTGCCCCTTTCTGCAAGGCAAGCTGATTCTTACAAATCATTCACACAGGACTATATTGAAATCAATTCTACAATATGATCTTTGCTGCCAATATCGAAGCCTCTTAATGCCAACTGTGGTCAAAGTTAAAATAGCATAGGTCATTGAAGAAAAATAAAATACATACAAATAGTGTCACTAACACAAAATGATTTGGGAAAAACATGAAAACAATACTCAATGCATGCTCTAAGTTTACCACAGGCACTGAGGGATGGACATGAGCTTTCCTTTAAAGCAGGAAACTGAAATAACCATTCCCAATACAATCTAAACCATGGAAGTGGAGCTGGAGTTCTGGATCAGACTACCTGTTAAGAATAGGGTGTCCCAAATGAACAATGCAGCCATAAATATACTAACAACACTTTGGAGATTCGGAGTAGACAACAAAATAAAATATACAGTGATGACATTTTCATGGTCTCACATTTTGTGGACCTCCAACACTATTTTCTAGATTTATACATTTGGGGTTTTTTAATGCAAAAGTTTGGAATCTGGTGGAAAATAATAAAGATGGTATTAGAATGCAGCTCATTCCATGTCAAAGAGGAGGAAGTATTAAGCAGAGCTACACTATAACTGCAAATAGCTGAGAATACCTGTAAATATAGTTGAGACACTGAGCTTTCTGTGCAACTTTAGAGTCATATTAAAATTACAAAATGGAGGAATACTTATCAAACTTGTGATGACCATCGCTGTTCATTATGCTTTGCATAGCAATGAGAATGCTGAGTGCCCTTCCCTATACCAGCTACCTGGGCGAGCTCTTGAGATTTTGCTAATGTTGCAGATAAAGGAGAATCAGGGCTTGTTTCTCTTCTGTCACTAGAAACAGCATTCATGTGACAGATAGGGACTTAGTTCATAAAGAACACTTTAGCAGTTAATGCACTGTTGATTATTTGCTTATTATGGGAACAATGTATGGATAAGGCCACCTTGCCTAATTGCTAACGGTGAAAATGTTTTGAAAACATCTGCAAAGGAGTGTGGAGTGTCCCTGGGAGCCCTCATTTTGGGAGGAGCGTGGCAGAGGGAGTAACAAGATGTGAAGTTGACACATTTGCTCATGGTATGCCACAAATAAAATCTTACAGAAAGAGCAAAATTGCAATTTTGAAAAGCAGACAACCTCAGAGGCCACAGATGAAGTTGTCATTGAAAGAGAAGAAATAGGCAGCTGAGAACATTACAGCATTCATGTTGGCTGAATTATAAACTCTTGAAAGCCTTTCCACACCTTCAAAGAGATTGCAGAAGTCATCAGGACTGTGTAACAGAAAATGAAGATACACATTTTTAAAACAATAACCAAATCAAGGTCTGGATTCCCTAAAGCATTAGGCTGATGCCACTTCTCAGGAGTTCCTTGTCTATAGCCATGCTTGCATTTGGAGAATTCTTTTATTCATAAGACTTTTCCAGGGCACAAAAAGACAGCACTTATAATCAAAACTTTATTAAGCTACTTCAGCCCATGTACTTATGAGGCCATATGCTATGGAAAAGACATTCACATAGTAGCTGTACTGACCAAACACTTCTTTAAGAAAATCGTTGTCCTAACTGAAACAAGGATATTGAAAAGTTAAATGAGTGTGAGATAAAGATTACTTGTGTCAGTAGAGTTAATTGATGGGAGGACTAGTAAGATGATCTTCCTTGACTAACCATCCCACTCCTTCCCCATGGATAGCTCAGCTTTGTGTAAAACAGCTGCTGAATCACTAGCAGTTACAGTCCGATTACTTGAGAGATTGAACTGAACTATGGTGTTTCAGAAGCAGCCTAACCCTCCATGTGGCAAAGGTCCAGTATACTCAGTACTTTCTCTAATATGCATCAAACAGCTTTTGTGTCACCAGTTAAAGCCTAGTGATGTCCTGATACCCAGAAACAGTCTCTTTTTCTGTGTGTTTCAGTACAATTGTTCAAGTAGGGGCTTCAATATCAACACCCTGGAATAATCAGATGATGACATTTTCAACTTTTGCAAGGTGGCACTGCAATCCTGAGGAGACCTGATAAAGGGGACAATTCACATTCAGCTGAACTCTTGGCTCTGACACTCTGGAACTTGATAATGTTTTCCCAACATTATAGCAGGGCTTCCTCATATTTGCTGGCTTTGTAGGTGCTAAAATTGTACAAATGCATCCATTCTGAAATGGGCTTTACCTCTCTCCTCCCATCACTCTTGAGGATTGACTGAGTATGCTAGAGAAGCTGATGAAGTGCAAGTTAAATACAAAGGCTTTTCACCAGGTAAAGCTGCCTTCAGCTCTGATGGAAGTAGGCTTTGCTGTGTGAAAGACTTGGCCACGTTTGGACTTGATTCAAGTTTTTTCAGTGTGCTCTTGCCTTCTTATGATACTATTTATTTGTAGGAGTAGCTGGAAGAAAAGTCCTTCAACCCTTACTGTCAAGATGTGAGTCTAAACTCTGGATCAACAGAGCTGTTGGGAAGGGATCAATCTGCCAGTAGCCAAAGGTCAATACTGGGGTGTAAACTGCAAAAATTAAACCGATCCACCAGAGTGTAAATCCTTCAAAGATACAGTCAAAATGCCAGGATGGGTCACCCACAGTTCCAGAGCATAGCTTGCAGTGGCCGGCAGCCAAGTCAAACAGCACACTGAGGGGCTCCAGTCTTGCAGACCAACCAGTCTACACAATGCAAGTGCCATGCCTACCAAGAAGAGTCTCAAGCAGCATCACTAAATTCCCAAAGGATCATGGATCATGTGAAATAAACACAGTGGGAAGCTAACCCATAATTGTCACCATGTTAACTAAGTAATGCCTGCACATATGCTCAGAAGACCTAGCTGCACTGAATCTAGTTGGGTGCCCACTTTAATTCATGACCCTGTCATGAATCCTACTGCATATGGCCTTGAAGGAGAACCTGAAGCAATGTTTACTTTTCCATGATCTCATCCTGCCTAGCCTGGCTCTGCCTTGTTCCTCAGTTTGCTCTCTGCTTTTGGTGATTGATCTGCTCTCATCTTTAGCACATTTGGAGTATAGAGGAACTGTACTCCAGAAGTCTGATTTCTGCGCTATCAGTGGTCGAATGACATTTTTGGTAACATACTGGGCTAACGGGGCAAGCCAGAGCATGCTAGGAGCATGACAGAGTGGCACTGTGCAAGAAAGGAGCGTCCTGGTCCCAGACACTTCCCAGATCTCCCTGTATGCTCCAGCAGCCTCTGTCCCAGCATCTCTAGGATTCATCCTCTCCACTCAGACAAGGCAGAGAAAGGCTATTCGTGCACTGGAGGTAGACCTGCATGTCGAGACACCAAAGTAATTCAAAAGATGTTTTTAAAGGACACAAAGTACATGATGGTGTTGATAGACAAACCTGAGCAGGAACTTTCACTCAGGAATTGGTGTGAAAACATGTCTAAGCTGGAAGTTTTGAGAAGATGGCCTTCTCCTTTTTAAGTATGGATGCAATTTTGAATTTTTATAAACTTAATGGAAGGAAAATCAAAGCAACACAAAGCTATTTTTTTCCTACTTAGCATCTGGAAGTAAGGTAAATTTATCAGCTTCTGTGTGGACCTTTCTGAATGACAGAGAAAAGGCAAACAAGTAATCTAGCACAGCATGGCATGCTTGAAATTATCTCCATCTTGTCTTGTGGACCTGGAAGAACAAACTTGTTGGTATGGCAAAAGTGTAATCCAGTCCCTATGCCAACTCAGTCCCGGGAATTAGCTGAGGAAAAGCTGAAAAATATGATGAATCGTTTATTAGTAATTGGGATTTTATGTTTATGGACAGCTGCAGCTCATTGGGGCTAAGAAACTAGAATGGACTCCATTTAGTGCAAAAGTGAGTACTTCACTGGCTAAACTACCAGTCTTCTCTTTCTCCCCCTTTATGTTCTTCCATATACTCACCATATAGCATTTCCAATCATGTCAAAGCACTCAAGTATAAATTAAACCACGTACTTCCTACTTGCCCACCTACAAAAGAATTTATTCCATTGTAGTGAGAAGTTACAATGTTTATTACAAATCTGTCTAAGATGAACCCCAGTTCTCTCATATGTAATCATCATAAGGTAGAAAATGAAATTTTCAAAACCAAAAAAAGCTGTAGAGAGCTTTAGGAAACTACATGTCAGGTTTTCCATTTATGTACACCATATTAAAAAAAAAAGGTTGGGAAGGGAATGGGGTAGGGAGAGGAAAAAGATGCACTGAGTGTCAGACTAGTGAACTTTATCAGCCGACTGTGAAGTAAGAAGGTAGCTGAGATTTATCGTGTGTGTTTATCCAGGTGCTGAGAATTAGTTTCTGAAATGTCTACTGCTGTTTATTTCCTAGGGAATGAGAGTTTCACTCCAAAGGGTCAAGAGCAGTTGAACATATTAATGTGTTTCTCACTCTATCCCTCTCTTCTCTGTTTAGTAAGGCATTTAAGCACACACTGTACTATGCTCAAGAAGCAGAGCCCTATGTTTCTGTCCTATTGGTAATTGAATCCTCTCTACTTGCTTTCATTATTTGGTTGCATCCTCAAAATAAGAGCTCCTTTTCTTTCACAATTTTCCTTAACCTACTCTGTCTCTCCCCACTCATTTCTGCCATCTTCTATTTGCACTTACAGCTACAGTCAGTGTCATCTGTGCCTGCCATCTGCTTCTGGAATATTACAAAGCTGTAATCATAGGACATTTTGAAATTTATTCACACAAATCAAAGACGTTCATTTGTTGTGAGGGCTCGATTTAGAGCTCAAAAAGGTATAGGATTGCTGGCAGAGGCTTTCGGAAAGAGCATCTGGCAGAGAGAGGCTACAGGAAGTTTCCCTGCTCAGTTTGGCCATCCTACCTGGCTCCTGCCCTCCAGGATTTCTGCATTCAGTGCTGGCTTCAGCTGAGGTTAACTAACCAGACTATTAGACTGTTAAATTTGGGTGAGGGTGAGACCAAAGTAATTTTTCACTTCTGACCCCATTTATACCCAGTCTGGAGAAGTGTACAGCCACAACAGTAACTTCTATCTTGTTCCTTTGACAAATAGACTGTAGCTAAGCATGTTTTTTCTATGTTGTTTGGGGGAGGGGCTATTTAATAAAGTCGCCTCTAGGCCAAGGGCCTCTAGGTGCTACTCTAATTAATGGCAGTAGTAGTATCAAATGGTAAACTAACTGTATCTTTCCACATGGATAGGAGATGCTGAGGGTTACTTCTGCACTGCTCATCTTATTCTGTCTGCTTCTGGATTAACAAAAGAGTATATGCTAGACTATGTTTGCATTGTAAGGTGACTGCTTCTGCTGCTCTTAGAGGTTCTACAATGTGAAACAGCTGGTGCCAAGGACCCACATACACAATCTGCACATTTCAGGTGGTGTTTTTGCTTTGAACTTGCCCTACTCTGACCCCTAGACTACTTGGACAGAAGTGCATTAGGTGTAGTCCTGTGCAACTTTTAGTTCGGTTTCATCCAAAGGAAGACTGATCCATGCTCTGTGATGCACACCAGAGTGGGGGTGATGGAGAACTGCACATTTGTTAAAAAACTAGGGGGCTGATGTTTGCAGTATGCTTCACTGACCTAGAAACTCTTTAAAATCAGTTTAAAAATGTTTATGCTTTCAGAGTTCAATACATTTGATCACAGAGTCACAGAATGGATTGGTGTGCCTTTTAAACTGTCTCTGCTGGGTCTTACAGTTTCCAAAATCACCTTCATAGTGTTCAGTGTTTTTATAGATGGCCCTAAATGAGATCATTATTATGTGGGAAAAGTGACAGAAATTAAAAGGAGCTGTTACATATTTATGAAAACAAATCAATCCCTCGATAGATTCCTGTTTCTACCTCTGCAGAAAGATTTAGATCCTGCCTGGGTGTAATATGCCTATGGCCCTAGTGAACCAAATGCAGACTGCTTGTGCTGCCCACAGCAGCTAAGCTGTACCTGGATGCAAGCCTGCTCGGAATCCTGGAGGCTGTAGATACAAGCCAAAGAGTTATGGCCAAAAGCTTTATTTTGCTCTGTATTTGGTGCTGAGTTGATCTGTGAGAATACAGAAGTGTGACCTACTGATTTGCAATGGCAACACAGAAGATCGAGGACTACAAAAGCAGGATGCTTTAATCTCAGAGGTTTTATTTTTAATTTAGGAAATCTCCAAAACATGCACAAAGGAGTGAAATGTGACACGTAGTGAAAACAGGAGCAGTGATTTTAAGGGATCAGAATTAGGGCAAATTGCTTCCCTATAATCGTCTATCTCCAGCTGGTGCCAGAGCACATGCTCGCCTCCCATCACAGGTGGGAAAAATGGTGAAAATGTCCTTAATTTGAATTTAAAACTCCAGACAAGGA
Organism: Serilophus lunatus; assembly: GCA_013399895.1. Taxonomy (NCBI): domain Eukaryota; kingdom Metazoa; phylum Chordata; class Aves; order Passeriformes; family Eurylaimidae; genus Serilophus; species Serilophus lunatus. Next base: position 33,612 of record VXBA01005224.1, on the reverse strand, counting down.
CACCTCGATAGGGAAGGTTAGTCATCTGGTGCACTGGCTGCACAAGGGATGTGGCTGGTATCACGTCGACAAAGGCTGACAATGATGTGGATGAAAGGGCAGACATGAAAAGGATCAGTGAAGACAACAGTAATGTGAGGGCAATACCAGAGATGGGGGCCATGGTATACTACCACACTTAATGAAACCCCTGAACCTTTATTCCATGGTGTCAGTTTTTAATCTTTCCTTTCAGGTTGTGTGGAGTGGCAGCAGAGATACTGAAATGGAGAAGGAAATGGTGGTTGTGGGCAAGCAGGGAGGAAGGCATCAAGTCCTTTGGTTATGCTTCTATTGGGAGGCTGTTATGGGTGTGCAGCTGTAAGGCAGGCAGTGGTACCTACCAAAAACTCATTTCAGTGCTGGCAAGTGATTTAGAACCCAGGCAAGCACATGCTTTTTTGTAGTTCTTGTTCAAATAATCTCACAAAAGGACTGTATCATTTAAATGAACAGCAGATTACTTCATATGCAGGCAAAAGAGGTACAAGCATTTCTGCTATATCCAGAATGCACCAGAGTCACTAAAATTTATTGGGACAAGTTGAAGCAATCTTCAACTTCTTGCTCCTTCCCCCAGCTCCTGTATAAACATGCTGATGTGCATGTTTTGGGATGGGTTGACAAGCCCGGTTACCGATTATGCTGCTTTCGCCATGAGACGCAGAAAAATCTTAATAACTCGAACAAGGAGCCTCATTGTGTTCATTATGGAGCTTGCAAGTCCTTGTTCTAGGCTGTAACAAATAGGTATGACAAGAGGGGTTGGAGCTAAAGCCCCTGGTTCTGCAGCTGTATTCCTGTGCCTGCATTATTACTGCTTCCATGGGGACATGACACCTCCTACCTGGGAGTGTAATGGGATAGTCAGCAAGGACAGGGTTCACAGCCTGGGGATGGAGAGGTTTGGTTTGATTATATTACAGGACACCAGAAAGAAACTGATTCTTGGGAAGCAGAAATTCAAGGTGGGAAAAAATAATTTTCTCCTTGCCTAAATTAGCCATACATAGACTTGTCTAGATTTGAACATGGGTGAGGTGCTTCTTAGAAAGTATTCAGCAAGAGAATTTTGAAGTAGCTTGGCTCTTGGTTAGCCAGATATTCACACCTTTAAGTTGTGTTGGTTGTAGATGCTTGGCTACAAACTCTGTCAGGTAAAAACTGAAAGTATATTAATATATTAGGATGTATTTGGCCAATATTCTGTAAACTCTGAATGTTAGCCTGTTTCACATGTCTTTGGCCCTCATTAATCTTATCTAATACCTGTCTTTGAAATTAAGAACTTTGCCAAAGTAATTATTGCTATGTAATAGGAAATACTGTAGAAAATATTTTTATGTGCAGCCTGTAGGAAAACAGGTACAGATCCATGGATCATATGTAAGTTACAGAAAAGTCTGGTTTTGGTAATAAACTCTGCAGATTCTAACAAAGTTGTTTCTTTAAATCCAGCCCTGTATTAGGACTGAAAGCATGATTGACGTTTTACTGCTCAGATTCAGTTCTCCTGGGACGGTCCTTAAGAGGCATGAATTTGGCGGAACTCAACACTTAGTTTCCTAAGTTCCTAGATCTGATTTTAAGTATGTATTAGCGAAATTGATATAGCCCACTCTCACAAGTATTGGTATGAAAGCTCAGAATGGAACAGCATGTGAAGTCATAAAATAGCAAATGACAACATTACTTTGGAAGCAAATAAAAGGTAGTAATTCTTGTTTAATTTTTCTTTGTTTTAAAGTAACAGGCAAATAACATGATTATACAAATAAGGAGATTTTCAAGTTATTTCTTATTCAGAGATTCTAATTGAGTCTTACTGTTTGTTCTTTATATCCAAGTGATATTTTGCTTTACAAAAGAACTATTTTATAACCCAAGGGCTGATAACTGCAGCTAAACCTGTGCATCAGCACACTCTTCTGACATGAAAAGCAGTCATGAATCACAGTCTAAACTGCAATTTCAGTCCTCTTAGAAACCACTCTAACAGAAGCATGGCAAGTCATTGAGCCAGTTGGCAGAACAAAGCCTGTCAGTACACTTACACTGCAGGCACATAACCTGTTTTCCTTTCCTCCATCTGCTGCATCAGTTTGGGATTGGGTAGGCATTATGCAAAATAATAGCTGCTATAATTTCAGAAATATGTGTAATTCCCTTTTAGCGTCCCATCCTATTCTATCAAGATTTTGATATCACATGGTTAATTGCTTTACTGAATCTTAGGGAAAGGGGACTGAAACGTAGTGAGAGACATAGTTTTGCCAGGAACATGGTAGATCATGAGAAGAATGTAGACAGAAGGTCCATTAAATATTTGTCCTTTACAAGGGTGGGGAATACCATTTACACAGTAAAAACTATGGCCTTGGGCCACCCTCACCTAGGAAACCTGCACAGGAGAAGAATGCTGCCCATTTTCCGAGGTCAGACATGGAGGGATTCCCAGGCAGATGCTGGGAACACTCAGCCTGGAGGACCCTGCAGGATTGAGCTCCACACTTCCCCTCTGTAGGTAAAGCAGAGCAGTGGAGCAGGGCCAGGCTTGGTTCAGTGCAGGCTGCAGGGAAAAGCAGAGCTTCAGGGAAGTCATGCTGTGCCAAGTTATTAAAGCGTTGCTGAAGTTACCCGAGGTTACTGCCTCTGTGCTCTGGATATAAGAGACAACTACAAAATATTTCAGTGCAAGAGGTGCCTCATGCCCATGTGTGTTTCTTGTGGGAAATATTCCTCTGAGATCACTGTGGATTTTGAGTGTCACTACCATCCTTTTCTCCCCAGTGCCAGCCCCCAAATCCCACTGTGCCCAGGTGACACACTTCAATGCAGCTACTTGATGGTAGAGAAAAGATCAATGGTCAAAGTGAAAACACTCAAGTAATGAGGATGGGACCCTAAAAAGTAAGTGGCAACAGCAGAGAAAGTTTAAGAGTTTTTCAGAGAGTTTCCCTTTCTAGAGGTAAAATAAGGACACGGAACAAAAAAGAACAAATTGAGAGAGGAAGTATGCCCGTGTCTTCAGTTTTCTCCTTCTGCTCAGACTTGCACTATATTTGAGCCCAAACTCCTATTGGAGACATCTGTTTTGAATCTGTAAGGTTATTTGTTTGGTGGTTTTGGCTTTTTGAGTCTCATTTTTCTCCCTTTTGATTCTTCCCCCCCCTCTAACTTTAGTCTAGTAATATTTTCTCAGCTTTTGTCTTCTCTGTTTCTCTTTTATCTTTTCCTCTCCTGCCTCTCCAGGCATCTTTAGCTCCACTTGTCTACTCAGTGCACTGTCTTGCAGAGGTGGTAGATTCTTCAGATGACTAGTGCTCAAGCTTTAGAAAGACCTGTTATTTCCTTCCCCCCTCCCCCTCCAACCTTTTACTGTTTGCAAAACCAACTGGGGAGGGAAAGAGAGGCTGTTCTTCCTTCTAAGGACACAGTGACACCTTACTCGGAAGTGCTTTTCTCTGACTTCCATGGCTAATGGAATAATTTCTCTCCCTAGTTAAGATGAATCTCTTTCTTTGTCTCACAGTGAAGGAGGCATCATTGTGGGTGTCATTGGCAACCAGACACCTCTTCCATAACTCTCTTTCAAGTAATGGGTTTGATTTTCATGCTCATTAAGGTTGCTTAACACGTGGTAAAGTGCTGCTTTTAGGACTCTCTAGTTTTCCTGGCTGGTGTGAAAGGGGTTTTGACACAAGTGAGAATAAAGACCGATACTGTCATTACCAGCTGTTCAAAATGGCTGGTTTCTGACTTTTCTTTGAGATATTGGTGCTATCAGTGATATGAGAGAAGGAGGATGTTCTTGCCACTGGAAACAACGCTTAGTGATTTGGCGATTTCAGACTTACTCATTTTTGCCCATTAGGTAGTGCTTAATGCCCATTAAGTAATACAGCTTGAGTTCAGTTTTGGTCTCCAAAGCATAATTTTTTTCCCTTTTTTAACGGTGCTGAGGGATTCATGCCCTATAGGATTAATTTTTTCTTTCTACAGCACAGATGGCCCAGCCACACCCATCTTCATATGGAATTAACCCAAATACCTCAATTGTGAGAATTGCTTTTTGCAATTTTGCATTCATTTTCTTCCCCCTTGATATGTTCATTTGTAGTATGTTCATGAGAAGAACTTTTGCACAGACTGAGCTTTGTCTTGTTCAGAGATAGATAAAGCCTAGTTATCACTAAACACTTTGAAGAGGATATGATTCCATATGGTGAATTTGTGTGGAGCACAATTTTGCTTTAAAAGAAATTGCAAATTTTTTTTTCAGTGGTTTACCTTGAAAAAAATGAAGAGGGAAAACCTCTGTATCCCTTCTTTCATTTATAAGACATTAATTCTAATCTATGCTCAAAAATAAGTAGGTCTTCAGATTTTCAAAAAACTGACATTTTGTGTTCCTTCCACTCTTCCTTTTTCAGCCAAAATTTTCCCTCGAATGGCTTGCACGTAAGACATTTACACAACATTGGCACTTCTTGGCCTCATACTTTCATAGTAAGTGTTGTAATTTGCTTCAGTTATTTCCTTTGTCTGTGGGATGACATATACCTCCATTAGATGACCTTTTAAATGCCTTTTTAATGAAGGAAACAAAACCAGATGTCAAATCTGAGTAGGTTTTCTGTATTTGAAAGTCTGCCTCCAAAAGTGTCTGGTGCAATCACCCTAAAGGGCACAAGGTGAGTGAGTTCGCAGATACATGTTACCGTATCTTCGCCAAGTCACAGTTTTCAGTGAGTGTATCTCACAACGGTGCTGCATTGCACAATGACAAAAATTGCCAACCTTTGCTCTGGTAAGCAACAAGGTCTCAAATGCGTTCCACTTGCAACCTCTTCTGTCTTTATAGAGGGTCTTCGGGAGTTTGCAAAGCACTGTGGCAGATAGAGAAATACTTTAGTAGTTTAATTATGCATTCAGTAAGTCTAATAAAAATTCCATATTGTATCTAATATTATCTTGTCCTTATTTTTAATAAGATGCAGATTATTGATTTCTGATGCCAGAATTGCTAGTACATACCTTTCTAGTGTTTCTTCAGGCTGTCAGCAAACTTTGAAAGACATTGTGATTCATGTACTGTTCACCTTTCCATTTTTACCCCAGAAACTATGAATTTTAGAGACAATGGATATCAGAAGAAACTTTTTCAGAGTGAGAGTGATTTCCCACTGGAATGGACATCCCAGGGAGGTGGTGGAGTCACCGTCCCTGGATGTGTTTAAGGATAGGTTAGATGATGAACTTAGTGGTATGGTTTAGATGGTATAGATGTTAGGCTGATTGGTTGTTAGCCTAGGTAAAGGTTGGACTTGATGATCACTACGGTCCTTTCCAACCTTATTAATTCTGTGTGTGTAATTCTGTGTGTGTAATGTTAGTAAGCACAAGAGTGTTATGGGTTTGAAAATGGGGTTTTTTGGGGAGAAGGGAGAATAGGTTGTTTATTTACTTGTTCAAAGAGATAAAAACAGGTTTTTTAGAAACATGAAGGAAAAGCCAAGGTCACAGTGTTGGTGTCTGCAGAGCTTCTCCCCCGCCTTCGTTCTCTGTATTCTGAGCAGGGGGCGGGGAATGGCAGCAGGTGACACAGGAACAGAGCCGCTGCTCCCGGAGCAGCGGGGCTCTCCCACAGGGGTTCTCCCTGTCCTCCTGCCACCCAGGTCGCATGGCGGGGTGGCAGCAGAGCAACACAGCAAACAGAACCAGCACTCCTGCAGCACGCCTGCGGCACCGGGTGAAGGAGGCTGCGTGTTCCGCCACAGAGTGACGCGGGGACATGCCATGATCGCTGGCGCTGATGGCACTCCCCTCTTCTTGACACGCTTGCAGCGATGGAGCAGTGGAACTGGGCGGCGCATGTGCCCAGAGCTGGGATGCTGGCCCCAGCGCGGCGTCCCACTTTCCCTGGTGGGATCCCGGCTCACTGCGGTGGGCAGGGCGGAGTGGCATAGTGAGTGCGATGGCAACGCTGCTGGCCCCACACTGCCATGAAGGAGTGCGGCTCTGGCTGGTCCCAGGGTGACCCTGCAGTTCCCAGTGCCTGTGGTGGGTCCCGGCAGTGGCAGGGATGGCTGGCAGGAGTCATGTGCCGCAGTGCGGAGTGCCTGCCACCCTCCCTTGCCAGTGGTGCCCCCGGCGGGGTCTGTGTGGGTTCCGGCTGCAGCGGGCAGCTGGCAGGAGCCTGCCAGAGGTCCTGCAGCCCTGTCTGAGGTGGCTGGAATGGACAGCCACATGGTGGCCACTCTGGATAGCCGAGAGTGGTGCTGCTGCCCCAGGGATCTCTTCTGGGGGTCCCTGCGGGTGGCAAGTGCTCCACGGGCAGGGCTAATGGTGCCCCCAGGCCCTGGCTGCGTGACATTTTGTCAGGAACCACCATTTTGCCTAGAGCGAAGATCTCGGGGAAAGGGCAGAACCCAACTCCACCGGCCAATCAGAGCACAGCCTGGCTGGGAAGAAGACGCCAAATTCCTGTGGGACTTCCTAGGCATAAAAATCTGAACACAGAAGTCCTGCCAGCTCTTTTTGGCTTTCTCCTGAGCTGAGAGGAGCCACAACTCCCCTTTCCCGGCTTCTGGACCGCACAGCTTGCTTCCACTCACCTTCATCAGCATGGGCAGTGGCGTGGCACCATTGGAGCTCCAGTGGTAGCACCCGGAGATCACTCACCAAACCACAAGTGATAGCTTTCCCCTTGGGTGTCCCTTGCAGGGAGGAGGGGTGCTTTTCACCATCTTTTATCTTGCAGGGGTTTCAAGGGCCAGGAGACTACCATCTGTGAAGTGGCTTTCCCTTCCTTCCCACTGCTTCTCAGCCAACCAGCCAGCTTTGAGAAGCAGTTTGTTTATTGCATAACATTGTCGGGTTTTATATATATTGTATATATATTTTGCCTAGTGACTAGGGATCCTATAAGGTCTTTAGTGCCCTAGAAAATAAATCCGTTACTTGCTGTTGAATCTGTTCAGTCCTTCGTCACTGTTGCACGCCCCCTAGTGGTAAAACCACTACAAAGACAGAAGTGATTCTGCAGAAGTTGGTAAATCTGACAGGAGTTTCTGCAGTGGGAGTGAATTTCCACATATTTATTACAAACACAAACATTGCCCTCTGTAATTAAATTCTTTTTGAGTTACTTATTGTTTTACATTTGACAGTGTGCTACCTCATTATTCTTCTCCTCTTTCCCCCATGATCATTCCTCTTTTTTCCCATCCTGCCACTCCATATGTAAAAGTAAAGGTTCCCTCCTTTGCTGCTCCAAGGCTTTCAAGGAATGAGAGTTTTGCCTGCTATTTCTCCTTTGACTACAATGGTGAAAGCTCTTCCATTGATTCAAATGATAAAAAAGGTAATAAAACTAGAGAAAGATGCCTGAGGTAAATGAGTAGCATCCTTCATGACTTTTCTTTGCTGGACCTCTTTCTTCCTTTCACATGTGCAGATAAATGATAAATAATATGCTACACGGGTAGGGCCCGCATTCAAGCGTTGATGGTATTAGGGATAAAATTCCCATTTAATTCCATGCCCTTCTGTTCTTTCCTGAGGACACTAGGTACTCATTAACATAACTAATGAGCACAATCTCTGTAAAAAAAATATCTGTGTGCCTTTTTTTTTTTTTTAAGGGGAGCAGAAAGAAACAAATGAAAAACGTGTGAACTGTCTTTCTGTTTCCTTTGTACAGCACACCTGCCCAGGTGTGCCCTGCTTTGCTGCTGACTGCCCCTGGGGACAAAAAGCTATGTAAGCATCGATGTTTCTGGTGGCTGATGTCCCTTTGGAACCTGCAGCTGAAAAACACTGGCTACCCTAGTCAGGGGGGACTCCTCCAGTGTTCAGCTCAGGTACTATTTACACATGCTGTACCCAGTGGCTCCCACTGGCTTTCCTGTTAGCTGTGCAATCACTTGCTAATTGTCAAGCAGTTATAGAGGTCACATGAGTTACTCTGCGTTCAGTGTCTGGTTCACATTGCACGGCTTTTGAGGGCTGAGTAGCTTCTGAATTCAATGTCAGCAATCAACATACAGATTTAAAAATTGCTGGAGAAGTGGTTATAATGCTCTTTTCTGACCTTTTGGCTAGCAGGGGCTTAGAAAGTTGCACCCTGCAGTGCCTACATTTAGTATACTGTAGGGAAATGCCAGTGAATGTTTTTTGTCAGTCACAGATGGCAGGTAGAATCTAGGACCCAGGAGCTGAAGAAGGAGCTGAACTGAAAGTGAAAGGACTTACCATGCCATGTAAGGAAGATGCTTGTACAACACGGCAGTATCTGATTGGATGAGAAAGAAGTGATAAGAGAATTGTTTCTCAGTGGTTAGAAAAGTATAAACTATATGTAGACTCTAAAAAAGTATTCTTGTAAACAATAAACAGATTTCTCCACATCTGTGTGGTTGTGTGTCTTTGGGGGGACCCGGGTAGCCACAGTGTACAGCTCAATTTCAGTGCAATATTTGATGATGATTGTCCTCCTGCACTTCTTTATTACAAATTCTCATATGTGTACAAATCAATTGATATTTATAGTTTGCATGTGAGAGCAAAGATTAGGCACATACAAAAACTTGAAAACAGATTCCTTTTCATGTCTACCAGGCTTGGGTCTCTTATGGTCTTTTATGCACTTTCTTCTATTAATGCTGTTCGGAAGTTTTCTTCCTCCACTATAAGACATTATTATCACTACAAATCTAGAAACATGTGGTCCAGTTAACTGTGGTGGGACATCCGGAAACATGTGGTCCAGGTAACTGTGAAAACTTACACAACTCTTGTTACTTTAATGTTTTCTGAGTTGAACTTCATACATGGGGTCTTACCAGCATTGTGCACTGGCTGTTTCTTACATCCTTCTTAAATCCTTTATCCATAGTTTTGTAAAAGTGGAATTAATTTGCTGAGTGTTGAAGTGTTCTGTGTTTCCTTCTTCCCCTGGCTCCCCAGAAAATATGTAGGTTCTAAAGGACATACTGCATTCTGTCTAGAAAGATAATACTAGTTCTCCCTTTCTAACTTCAGCTTTTGGCAGTTCACACAAGGTAGGTCTTCTGCCTGTGAGTACGAAAGTTTGCCGTGTGTCCACTGTGTCTCTCCACTCACTAGGCAACTCCAGTTTTCACTTAGAAGTGGCATTAGTGTCATAAAGCTGATTACATTTCAAATAAAACTTTTGTATTGATGCCATAGTGACTGATGTAAAGGCCATTTTCTATCATGTAATGACTTACTGCAGGAGCTGACAGCTTTTAGCACAGGTGGCCATTACCTACCAAGAAATATCTGACCCTAAGCTTATTGCTCATTAGCTGTAAGTGTCCAACCAGACAGCCATTACATCAAGTATGAAATAAAGTAGTTCCCTTTTCTGCACACTGAAAAGTTAGAGGCTGAGCTGCCCATTGCCATGGATACGGCAGCCTGCTTCCAGACTGCATGGGGTGCATCCTGAGGCACTGACCGTGAGATGAATGGTCCCATCATCCACTGCCAGCTGCATCTCAATTTTTTGGGAGTCAGTGAGCACCGGAAATGTGTTTTTCCCTCCTGATTGCAGTAGGTTGGCTTCTTCAGCTGTGAACAGTCCTTTTCGAAGAGTAGAAGGAAAGTCGTCACACTTTTCCCAGACCTGGGTGAAATGGTCCTGGTTTGAGCCACATTTGAGGTTACGTTAACAAAAAATCCAAAACACCTTCCACAATAAGAAATGTCACTATTAAATTCAGGTAGATCTAGATCTTCTAGATAGGAGTACACACTGTTTCAATATTTTTGGCTACACAAGAGGTCTCTTTACTGGAAAGACTGAAGAAAAGGGAATATAAGAGAGCTGGAGAGGAAATTTTTGCAAGGGCATGTAGTGGTAGGAAAAAAAGGAATGGCTTTAAACTGAAAGTGGGTAGATCTAGGTTAGGTATTGGGAAGAAAATCTTTACTGTGAGGGTGGCGAGGCACTAGAATATGTTGCCCAGACATGTTGTAGATGCCCCATGCCTGGAAGTGTTCAAGGCCAGGTTGGATGAGGCCCTGAGCAACCTGGTCTCAGTGTCACTGCCCTTGGCAGGGGGATTGGAACAAGATGATCATTAAGATTCCTTCCAGCCAAAACCATTCTATAATTTTATGAAATCAGGCTGCTGGCACTGGGATGTGCACAGAACTTGTCTGGTACACAGTGCCAATTGCTGGGATGTGCACGGAGGCCCAGAATTATATACAGGTAAGAATGAAAACTTTCTTATGTTTTCTGCACATATAACAGCCAAGCAGAAACGAGGCACCTATTTAAGGAGTTCTAGCAGCCTACAACTGAAGCTTTTCATAAAATCAAACACTACTGCATCACCCAAATTTATACTCATTTCACAGAGTCAGTTTTCATTAACAGCCCCATCAACAAATCTTCAATGAGAAACATTTGAAAAATGGATCATGGTCATGTACAGCAAATTTTATGATTATACAGACTTCTGGTTCAATAAGTTACATTAATTTTTTCTGAGATTTTTTTTTCCTAAGAAATAAGACAGATATTACAGCGTACTTGAACATAGCTAAAGGAAAAAAACAACTAAGAAACTTTAATTTCTCCTTAAATCTTATAAAGTTTCTGATAATTTCTCCAGGTCAGAGATCCTGAATGCAAATACATATTCTTTCAGTCAGTGAGGCAAAATCTGAAATCAGTCTCTTCCCAGGAATAATTGCTCAGCAAACAAGGATGCGTGTAATCCGTTTTTATTATTAATACTTCAGTTCAGATTCAGGTACCATATTTTACTTCTTATAATGAGCACAATTTTACTATGTATGTGTGGAGTTTGCTGTATATAACACTACTGACAGCTGAAGATTTCCTGTCATGTGCACCAGAGTTGGATTAAATATAAGTAATATTTCTCTGGGTAGTAACAGAATGTAGAGAGAGAAATTTGCAATGTATGCCTACTTTACTATATATTCACAAACTGTGTTTTCCTTGTTAATTCAGCACATGGACATATTGGTTACCATTTTGTTTATTCACAAAGCTATTTTATTGCCATTATATTACATTTCAGATAAAGAAGCATTGTTATCTGTGAGATCTACTCTGGAGACGTATGTGTCTCTAGCACCAATGATTTTGCAATGTAGCCTCATATGATTTGGGATGAAGACCTAGATTATGTGCTTCACTCTCTCATTCTTTTACACTATAAGGATGGGAGATTTTAATTTCTATAAGAGGAGTGACTTGGCTGATTCCCAGGTGTATGATTTCCTTTGGTGCTAGCTATATCCTGAGAAGAGTAAAAGGAACAGAGGTCATTAAAATAAACCTCTTCACCTACTGACTAGTTTACATTCTGGTTTTGAGGTATTGGTGGAAAATATTTTTCTGTTTCAAGCGAAGATTAATTCCTAATTGCTACAATCCTCATGAGGATGCTTTAGCAACTGGTTACAAACAATCTTAACAATTTTTAAACAAAATTTTCAAGTTGCAGACTTGCCATCGCCCATGAGTCATTCTCCAAACTGTATGTGGGATGATGCTGGCTCTGGTTTGAGCCTGCCTGTATAGTACCAGTGCTTGTTTATCTTGGGTGAAACAGCAGCAATGTGTTTGTGCACGAGAACAGCCCAGGGAGGGGAGCACACAGGTAGCTTCTGGGGCTTCTCCAGGACAGTCCTTGATTGCTGCTCATATGATGTTCCACAGCAACCTCCACCAGCAGCTTGCAGGCTGAAGTGGCATGCAAACCCTGCCACCTTTCTTGTCCCAGCAGAAGGCACCATTTGTAGTCCATTGGTGGATGTGTGGCCTGTAGGTGTACACACAGATCAGTGGAAAGAGCTGTGCTTCTGAGGGGTTTCAGACGGCAATTTATTTTTTACATGTACAAAATTGCAGGTGAAAAAGCAAACTAAGGGGGACAAACAAAATGTCATTGTAAGCACTCCAAGTGTAGGAGTGTTAAATCTTCTCAAGATGAAGGGATTTATTTTTCCATCCTGTGTTCCATGGCTTCCTATCATGGAAGGAACCTTAGTCCCTAAGGCTCATTGTTGCATCTGTCCCAATGAAATCTGTAGAGTGAACTCTCAGGTCTAGTGTGTATGTGTCTAGTGGTTCCTACCTAAGTAGTGGAAGGCATGAAGATAAAGCATGAGGCCAATGTTAGTGCCTGAGAGATTTCCTCCTGTAAATTTGATGCTGGGTTTCATGTCACATTGCCACGTTTCTCCACAGTATATGCAGCAAATCTCTGTATTTCCACCTTCGGAAATTATTTTCTTGCTGCAAAAGTAAGTTGCACAAAACCAGATGTATGGTTTGAACTTTATGGATCGGTGCTTAAGACAAGTGAAACTCCATTATTGTGAAACTGTTTAGGACAAAACCCCCCAAAAGCAAATAAACACCCACTGAATGATCACAAAGTTATTGTACTTTCGCTGTAGTGAAATCTGTTTAATCTTCTGTACCAGGCTATTCACTAACTAAACACCCTGTTCCAGTCACTGCGAAGAAGTAGACTGTGATAGCCAGAAATAGCAGTGGAAAAGAATGCACATTAGGGAGCACATTCTTCCCCTTACCCTGGAGATACTGAAGAAAGACAAGGGGAAAACTTTCATCAGAAAGGGTGCATTAGCAATGTCCAGTATTAAAGCCCAGCTACTAATCTATTCTAGGCTTTTGTTAGGATTCTCTCTCAAAAAAGACCTTTAGTAGGACTATATCAAGGACATATCTAAAACAGTAAATTTATCACATCATACAGAGAGGGCTCAATTTTTAAAGTATTTAGCTTGACTCTTCACAGTGGGCATAGTGCAGACCCCAAAAAGTAACTCAGATATCATCTGCCCTATGTAGAGTGCAGCCTGTCTTCACTGTCACCCAGAGAGTGTAGAAGGAGAGAGACATCCTCTCCTGCACTCGAGATTTTGGTCACAGGCACAACATCAAATGGCAGTATGGTCTTTAATGGTGGAAGAAGAGTGCATAATTAATTAAGAAGTTTATCCAACAAAAGGCTCTTTTCCCTAGCAGCAATAAGTGCTGGTCCTCCCTCTCTTGTTTCTGTAACTCCTCCTCCTAATCTTCCTCCCTCCTCTCCCCGCCTCCAGAACCTATTCAGGACTCAGCAGAAGCAAAACAGCAAGATGGGATTTCCCTCCTTTACACCCATACCCCGCCAAATGATTTTATCATATAATAGCCAACCTAAACAGTGTTCAGTGCAGTGCAAATCATACTTTACATGCAAATGGGAAGACAGTGTTACCACAGGAATGAAGTCTGTTGAGTTATGGGGTGAGGAGAAGCTGACTGCTGTCTTTTGAACAGACTCAAGTGGTACAGCAAGAGGTTCACAGACTCAGAGCAGGAGGACTATCTCTCCTGTGTTTGCCAAACACTTGTCTCTGACTTTATTGCCCAGAAGGAGATATTTTCAGATGCAGGATGTCAACGGGAAGTTAGCAGCAGGGAGATTTGTCCTCTGCCCAGATGGTCAAGTGGTTCAGACCAGCCTTGTACCTTTTATATGAAAACAGAATTATTTGTATACTCTCCAGCTGGCATTGGGTCTCTATTTACCATCACTCCTCAGTTTCACTGAAACAGTAAATGACTCCATGCCCATACAAATACCAGGGTTTCATGGGCAGACAGATTTAGCCTGCTGCCTGCTGCATTGCCTCGGCCCTTTGGATTTAGACTGCTGAAAACACTCAACAGTTTATTTCCATTGATTTTATATTATGCCCTGAAGTCACATCATGATCATGTAGCACTGTTGATGCCTTCATGTTCCCAGGTGAACATATCCAAGTGCACTGATGTACTATACAGCACTGACCACCATTTACCAGCAATGTGCAGCCAGCATGAGTGTTGAAGGTATTCTGTCTGAAACCGCTCCCATTTTCATGTGAGCATCATAGCATGCTGTCAAAACAGTTCACTTCCCAATTGCCAGCCAATCATGCTAAATAACTGGGTGCAGCCTAAAATACTTTCTATCATATGCTTCCTTGCCTATGTTTGAAACTCTCTATCTCATTTTTGTCATTAATTGTTCATAACCCTTCACTGATTCCCAAAAGTTGATAGTATGTACCAAACACAATTGTCTACCTGTGTTTGTGAAACACAAGGATAGCATTTTGATCTAATACTGTCCCCATCTTGGCTATCCATGCTTTGTGCACCTTTATCTAAGCGGCTTCAGCAGTTCACCCCTTGTGTTTCTCCTGCTGCTGCATGCCAGAATTGTCTGTTTATTCAGCAGGGACCATGCAGGCTTTATTTGCACAACAGTGAGTACAATAAGGTCCCAGATTTTTGAGGCTTTTGGTGGTTGGAGTTCCTCCTCCAGATGAGATTTGAATTTTAGTGCTATTCTGGATTCACACTCTCATTCTCATTTATTGTTCAAAGGCAACAAGTAGCAAAGTGACAAATAGCTACTTCTGCCTTTTGGCATGTAAGCAAAGGAATTAGCAGACTGTAACCACACAGGCATAAAGAGGAACAGACTGGCAGGCATTGACATTTGTGTCAGCTGAAAAAGAAAGCAACAAGAAAAAATGTAGAACACAGAACAGTAGAACTTAAGAAAGTTTCTCTTTGAAAACAAAGAAATCTCATCTATTTGTAGAACATAGCATCAGCTGAAATTTTCAAAGAGCAGAAGGATGAATTTTAAAGTGCTCAGCACCATGTTTTCAGTTAACTCAGCTCCCATGGAGGCAGCTAAACAAGAGCAAGATTTTAAAAATTGCTTAGTATCCAGCTGTTTCCATTGCAAAAATTCTGTCCCAGTTTTTAAACTGAGCTCAACACCATCTAAAAGTTTGTTTCATTTCAAAAGCTTTCCCTAACTGACTTCATATCTGGGGTAATTGCTTCATTGGCTGCCTGCCAGACCGTCAGGTCACCTCCATTTCTGTCTTCTTCCACTGTTTCTGAGCTCTGATGTGATCTGAATAATCTGAACTATCAAATAACAGTTCAGGGTATTGTATAAAGAGGAAATATCAATAAATGCACCACACAGACTGTGGCATGATGAGCTTCACAGTTTCACCAATTTACCATGCGCTTTTGATCTGCAAGAGCCAGCATTATGCTTTGGCCTGCCAATCATACTGACTCATGTCAAACTATGTCATCTTCTAAATGTCTGAGGTTGGAGGTCTCAACCTATTTTCACATGCAGATGAAACCAAGAGTTTCTTTCTTCTGAAGTCTGCAGAAAAGCTGAAAAGACAGCAGATGTCAGATGCCATGATTCAGGGAAGACTATGTGACAGGTGATGTAAAACATTATCTGGTTATCAACACTTGTAGAAACTGCAGTCTATTTTCATCAGCGTGTCAGCCTGAAGCTTTTTAAAGGCAGAAGTGACCCTTCGCTAGGGGGAGCCAGCCTTGGGGGGGTCCTAAATTACACAGAACTCCTATGCTCTCTCACAAACCCTCTGAGAGCCTGTAGGAAGTGCTCAATACACAGCCAGCATGAGGAAGAGTAACATCTTCTGCCCTAGCACGTACTACCTTGTATGGTTCTTGGGTAAGCAAAGAAGTATTAGTTCCAAACGTGGAATCAATCACAGAAATTCACAGTTTGTCTAGCAGAAGAACAAAAGTTTCTTTTATTTCAGTTGTTCTTGTTCAGTTTTTTTTATAGGGGAGTTGTCCTTTCATGTGATGATCTAGGAGACAGAAAAGGAGGGGCAGAAAACAGAGTTGATTAAAAAAGCAGCACACACACAAACAGCCTTGGGCATGATCAGCTGAAGACTGTTTTCTTCTTTCGGAGCTAGTTTAAAGTGTGTCTTGCTCAAACAAAATTCCTTCAAACAAGAAAGGACCTGAAAAGCAAGTGAATTTTAGTCTTTCTTTTCAAAAAGGTGATGTTCATTTCCTGTTGGAGATGGATGTATCTCCCGGTTTGAAGCTTCCTCTTCTGTCACTCTTTTGTCTCATTTCCATGCTCCCCCTTTCTGTGTGACTGTGTGACATGCAGCCGTTCAGTGATAATCAAGAGAGATATTGACAGTTTGGGAACTGTTGTTCCTGCTTATGTATGCAAGGAACATAATTGCTAAGTGCATCATCTGTTGTAATTTATACATCCACACATAGCATTGATCAGGGCAGTCTTCCCATAAGAATGCAGGGCCTTTTTTCTTCTCTGCTTTTCTGGGCATATTGACCATATTGTGCCACAGCTGAACAAAGGCCTGCCCTGCCTCAAATAGCTGACACTCTCAATTCAACTGCAGAGAACCAGGACATGAAGCAATATTTCTATAAATCTGCTTCTTCAGACACGAGTTTGAAATGACAAATAATTTATGGAGGTCTGCAGCAGGTGTAAGAAGTTAGCAATGCCAAACCCAGGATTACAAAAGCACTCTGCAATCACAGACCCACCAAGCAGGAGCCGTGTTGCTCCCAAACATTATCTAAGCAGGAGGCAATAATGGAGCAGTCAATTAATACTGGTCTGCAAGACAAAAATAGCATCAGTGTAACAATAAAAGGGAAAAAGTATTTAAAAAAGGGAAGAAATCTAGACATAATTGACTCTCACTGCCAGAATTGGATTTTTTATGATCTCCTGCAGCAGAAGCCAAGTTGATATTATCTTTTAAAAATTCAGATGCAGGTCATACAGTGCCCTCACCTGAAAGTGGAGACTACACAGCCATATCAGAGACCACTGAAACCAGCCTTGTGTTCCATGATGACAGGGAAGGGAAGATTGTTGTTCCCTTCCAAGTCCCTTAAGTAAATCTGCCTTGAAATAGTGTGCCTTTAATTCCTTCACCAAGTTGTACTTTTTGCACAAGGCTCCCCCATTACCCTTTAGGACTTTCAACAATGGAAATTCACTGTCCAAAGACTTTTTTCAGTCTGTAGCAGACCCTGTAGATGGTTATAGTAGAATCCCTTACTCAGTTGATCCAACCATGTTATCTCAGGGGATGACATGGAGCCTCATCTCCTTCTCTGTTGCCTGAAGTGCTATGTTCCCATTAAGCAAAGTTTCAGAAGAGAAAACTTCCCTTCACACAATAGCCTTTAAAACTCCAAGGTGTCTTTTTTCAAATACAGGTAGGAAGGACCTCGTAAGCCTCCACTAGTGTTGGCGTGCCAGTTTCTTCCCAACCTAGCTTTTCTGCCCAATGGAGCAGAAAGCTACACTGTTGCATGCTATTTTGTGTGCAGCAGCACCCAGAGTGTGGGAACTGTGGGCTTGCAGTGGGCGTTTTCCACATACGTGCTTTCAAGTGATGTTTTGCATGTGTATGTAAAGTATTTCTTTTTCTCCATCTGTACTATGGGGATGTGGCCCCCAGGTAGAACCACAACCACTAGAGGGCATTTGAAGGACAGCAGATCAACGTGTACCAGGTGTCTGGCCACTAGATGAGCCAGCCCTGCCAGTATGTCCCACTGTGCTGTGCTATGGCATGCATCAAGAAGTTTTAACCCAGCGCCTTTCTCATTCTGTCTTTCTTTAGTTACCCCTAGGTGCTCTGAGTTAATGATCCGTTTTTCCCCATGCTGTATCTGGATCTACTGCTGCAAATGGACAGTAGCTGAGTTGGAGCAGTGCTGCTGAATAGACCATAATAACTACATCTCTTTTGATTGCATCCTTCAAAATAGCTGTGCATGTAAATATCAGAGATAGCTTTGTTCATCAATTTTAATCAGCTGCCTCTGACTCCTCGCTTACTTTTTCTTGACACTGAATCAGAAATCTCAGATTTTCTTACCTTTTTCTATCTACTCTCTCATAATGGAGAGAGCTGTTCTCAAAGGCCAATTTTTAGCAAAAGCATACACTTGCAGTCCATAGAGAGTCCATCCTCTTTCAAGTCCATTTCAGTAAACAGAGGAGTTGAATGTGGCCTCCTGTAATCCAGATGAAGGCCATGGTTTTCAAAACACAAAGTATTTGTAGCAAATTCATCACCATGTAACTGTCTGCTATCCAAAGGGAATGCCCGACACAGACTGTACACATCCTTTCAATCAAACTTAAACAACTCCCTCAATGATCCTCTTTTCTCCCTCTTTATTTTTTTTTTTTTTGAAGGAGACCAACAGTACAGAAGCAGTGATCAGAGTACAGTGTATTTATGTGGAGGTGAGTCCCCATGAGAGAAGGTTTCATTGAGGAATTCTGGGCTTGTATGTCTGGCAGCTGCTCCAGATGTTTTGGAGAGAAAGCACAGGAAGGACAAGGGTAAGTTTCCACTTGCTGTGGACCAAGAAATATCAGAACAAGCATGCCTCAGTTTGTTCTCATCTATTGTCAGATTTTTTTTTTTGTAGTTAGAATGACCAAGTGCCACCTCAGTTACCTCCACATCAAATTGCTTTGCAAAACTTCAGATTCTCAGGAGTGACCTTCTGAAGAGGAGCAGAAGTCTTGCAGAATTGATGTAGGAAACCTAACACTTTCCATAGACTTGAGAGAGAGGACACCAAAACAGCCCCAAGTAAGACAGGTCCTGGGCAACAAAACAAAAAAGTTAAACAGCATATATATCCCTGAGACATCGTCTGGTGGGTCACAGAATTACAGAATTAAGTAGGTTGGAAAAGACCTTTGGGATCATCAAGTCCAACCTATTACCTAACACCATCTCATCCACTAAACCATGGCACTAAGTGCCACATCCAGTCTTTTTTTTAAACATTTCCAGGGATGGTGACTCCACCACCTCTCTGGGCAGCCCATTCTAATGGCCAATTACTCTTTCTCTAAGGAATTTTTTCCTAACATCCAGCCTAAACTTGCCCTGGCACAACTTGAGACTGTCCTCTCATTCTGTCACTGGATCAGATGGATTTGTGGTGGGGATTGGGAGCCCTTCGGGTGCAGATACAGAGACTCAGTCTCTATTACCTGGCACAGCAGCACCACAACATGACTCATCACTATACAGAATGCAGCCTGGTATGGGGTGGGAGTGGTAGCTGGATTTAGCTCAGGACACATGTTTGTGGTCATGTGGACACCTGTCTGCCTTGGAAATAATCCTGCTGGATATGTGATGTAGCATTGGTGCTCTTGTGCTTCTCGTTAGTTGCCACACCACCCTTCAGCTTTCAAGACCTTTGAGCACATCGAGCTTTTTGGTCAAGAGAGGCAATACTTCAGGAGGCAGTATAGGGATTATTTTTATGTCAGAGGTATTATTATGTCAGAGACAAGAGGTATTTCCTAGGACACAATAGCAGACATCTGGATAGAACCTTGATAATACGATTCTGAGTCCAGCATCTAGCTTTTTACATAACAAATCAGCTTTAACAGGCATTGAGCTGCCTGTCTTCACTCATGGGTTAAGATCTGGCAAATCACAAACTGAGCTAATTGGTATATTTTTTCCCTTAAAAAAGAGATTCAGAAAATACACTTGTACTGAGAATTGTGAGTGATAAATTCTTCCAGGAGGAAAACACATTGTCACTCCAGCAGGAAAACTGACATTCCCAGGGTTCTGAAAGCAACTTGTGTTGACTCTTTCTTATTTTAGTCTACTGGGTATTTGAGAAGGCTGATTTGAGGCTGAAGCAATGGAGAAAATTCTCTCCTTGCATTCTTTTTCTCTTTTACAGCACTGTCACACCACAGTCTTTCTCAAAATCATTATGGTAATCTCAAATTACGTATCATTCTCAACAGACAGTTGCTGCAAATCTTGACTGTACATTGTTTAATACTGGTTTCAAGGAGGCAATAGATTCCATTGCTGATTCATAAATTATAGCTTTTTTTTTTTTTTCTTCCTACAGCAGAAGATGCTGCTTGGAAGGAGAAATTAATTGAATAAAGTCTTTTCCAGAGTGAACTGAAGGCACTTGAGTTACACAGTTAAAACTCACTACTGCGGTTTGTTCAGGATAACTTTATCAGTTTAGGCCACTGTAGTGACACACAAGTGGGAAAAGAGTAGTGTGCCTATCACATGAACTTCTTATTTCCCTTGGACTGCTATGCAAATTCTAGATCCACCCTTGAAAGTCGTCTGACCTAGACCCCTCAAAAAGCATGGCTATTTCAAAGATAATCCAGTCTGAATGAACAGATTGGCTGAGGTCACTGTTCACACACATCAGGTCTCAGCCACCAAGACAGGACTTGAGCTTTACAAATCACATTTTATCAGTGACTTTACCAGTTGTCAAGGCTGCACAAGTACTGGATTTTAAAGTGAGTTGAAATTAGGTGTGGAACCCTAAAATACTATATTTGAGGAATCTTGGTTTCTGGCATGTGAATCTTACCCTGTTGATATCCTGGTGATGTCAGCATGAAGAGGTTAATTTTGAAACATTAGAGAGAAAAGGGACAAATGTAGAAACAGATCTTCCGTTTTAGGTGCAAAGAAATCCTATATTTGAATGGCATATTTATTCTATTATATTAGTACAAGTGTAGGAAGAGCTGGGATACAGAACCTTCAAACAAAAGCAGTGGAAGTTTAGGTTCTGCAGGAGTGGGTTTTATGCATCAATTTACCATTATTGTAGCACAGTTCTGTCAAAGTGAAGCTACTGAATGTATAGAAATTATAATCTTTAGGATTGCATCAGGTTTACATCAAGAGGAAGAAAGGATGAAGGTGAACATTGATCAGACAGTAAATACAAAATAAGTATACCATACACTGACTTCTGAATAAATACATATAAGCTTGAGTAATTTGTTGAGATACTCAAAGCATCTTGCTAACCTGTGTTTGAAGAGAGGTCTATTCTTACTGTATAAAACAATGTTCAGTGGTGGGCTCATATCACAGTATCTGTCAGTATGTGTGTGAGTATTTGTCCTAGTGCACTTACTAGAAGTATTGAGATACTTGTATGTGGGTATGTCACAATTAAAAAAAATAAGCAAAAGTGAACATTTTTTTAATGTTATTTTTTTTCCTTTGGTGGAAACATTTGCTGTCATAACACAATAATGAGTTCTGCTATGAAGGCTTTGAGAATCCAAAAAGTAACATGTAGCCCTCAACTTTGTCTTCTTCCTGGTAGAGAGACAGAAGAATATTTGGAGGTGTTTATATTCAATGGCAAAAGTTTCTTATATGTGTTAGCTACTTGTAGAATTTAAACAATTTCTTAAGCAGATGTGTCTGTTTTCTGTAGGGCTGATGCCATATCAAACTGCTAGATTTCTCCCTAGCATCTTCACGCTTATGGAAGAAGGGGCTGTCTCTGCTTCTTGTGGAGGCAAGTGTCTCAGGAGACAGATCTTGGTCAGTGTGCCCCAAGAAGGCACACAGACATGGAGTGTAGAGAAGCTACTGACTTTGATGGGCTTCCTCTCATTACTGTCCTAACTAGTAGTTGGAATGGGTAAGCTATTTAACGTGGGGATTTTTATGCCTCTTAAAATGAGAGTTGATTATGCAAAACAATATTTTTGGTTGGGCGGAGGGACGAGGTCTTGAAAGCACTTTGGCCATCACATTTTTCAGTATTGTGATGACAAGGACTTTTGTGTGAAGGATAAATTGCAGATAAGGTAGCTTACTGAGAAGAACACGTTTTTTCTGTACCTCACTCATAGAAACAAATAATAGCTAGTAACATCAGTTGATCAGATTCTACTGTAGTTGGCCAAGCAAAGTATTTGTCTTCTGCTGAACACCTTCTGTTACACTCTTGCAAGCACAAATTGCTGGAATGACCTGCTTTTATTTGAAGTCAACTAGATATTTATGATTCCGTTTCCTCCCCATCTTGCAATAAATAGCTACATAGCAAAGGCCTGTAAATCTCCCATTAAAGCAGCAAAAAAACCCCAACGTGCCAGTCCAATAAACAGCTCCCTCACATTGTTTTTATTACACTAAGAGTGCTTTTTCTGTGATCCAGCCCAAAACCACCATCCAGCAAAGTTTACTTTATAATAAATGAGGGTCATCCAGCAGAGATGGGCAGCAGATCAGAGGAAAGATAGTGTCACCAAAGCAGGGTGAAAAAGAAAGGAAGGAATAATTGTTGAGAAGGTTTTTAAGTCTTGAGTTACCCAATGATTCTCTCATATTCACTTTCCTACACAGATTATTTTTTTTTAAAGTGGCCTTTCATTGCTGTATTCATTAATACCTGGATATTTAGCAGTGCTGTGTGTGATTTGCTATTCTTTCCTGCTTTCTGAATAAGAAAATTAATTCCTGTACTTTTTTCACTGCTGACCTCCTGGTAGGGGATATCCAACCAATAGACAGTTGAAGCAAATTTTTTGTGGGCAAATCATGAACTTATATACATCTACAAAGTGTAGTTAAAAATTTTATGAACAAAGCAGTCTGTCAAAATGTAAGCTAGTGAATTCATTATTTTCAAACTGAAGACTGCTTTCACTGAGTAGTTTGCTCATTACAATTCATTCAGCATTGAAGTATGTGATAGAGAAGAAAACTATCTTGTAGTGCATTTCTCTCTATGCCAAAGCAGCAATATTCCTCCAATTTATAAATGCAGCAGAAAGATGGGGTTAAATAATAATTTTGTTTCGCTATTTCTACTTTTCCTTTGAGAATTAGAGAAGATGAGATCAGCATGTTTGTTTCCCTTTAGAGGTAGATTTTCAACCCTTCTTTACCATTTAATGATGAAACATGTGCAAACAAACAAAAGACCCACCAAAACAAAACAAAAACTGAATAAACAAACAAAAGGCAAAAAAAATCAAAAGCTACAAAGGTTTTTTTGGTTGTCTTTCATATCTCTGGGCTCAGCCTGTTGCACAGGCATCCATGCACTTTCCTACTTCTATTGTGGCACAAAGTTATATAAATAGTTTTTCACCTGCCTCAGAAAAAAAAAAAGAGGAAGAGGAGGAAACAACCAGGATTATTTTAATTGTTTGTTGGACTGCTCTGCATAGATGGCTAGATTTTAAAAAACTAAGATACTTTCTTCAGTAGGTATGTTTTTAAACCTGATACCAGGAAGTGCATAGAAGTAGTGGGACAGAGTGATTGACAGGAGGCCAGAGCCATCCTCTTCACTGGAAGGGTGCTGAAAGACAATAAAATGGGGAAGATGAGCAATGACGGGAGATATGATCCTTGGAACAAGAGGGAATGGCAGGAGTCTTGAAAACAAGACAAACAGAATTCAACCCTTTCTGCATAGAAAATAGTGCTAAAGGGACAATCAGCTGAGGAAGCTGAAACCTAGAGATCCTGAAAAGATTGCTGGAAATGTAAGAAGAGGGGGAAAGAGGAAGGAAAAGTCTCAAAACCTTGGAAAGCTCAGGTGCTGCAGGAGGACAGAAGGAAGACATCAGCGCTGCTTTTGTTTTTCTGCACAGCAGTAATAAGGGCCCAACGCTTGTGTGCATCTGCACAAGGAGAAGAGCGTAGCAGTGCAGAGTGTGCACTGCAGCACACTAAAAAGAGCAGTTTCCATAAGAAAGACACATACCAAAGTGTTTAGTTTAGCACCTGTTATGCTTATTATTTTTAAATGGGGTCTTTCCTTATGTTGTACAAACAAACCTAATTTTGAACAGAATACTGTGCTTTCAGTGCTTTCCATTGTAGCTGATGTTCTGTCAATATCTCCTGCCCTAAAATACAGATGACATTGTACAGATGCTTCAATGCACTAATTTTCAAGGACAGCAGAAAGAACATCACTGTGACAACTGTGAGGTCCCTACAAAAGTAGGGATAAAAGCCCTTCGAATAGAGATGGTCTATCTGCTCCTTATTAAGGTGTCTAGTATATTTTGTCAAGAAACAGTGCAAAATCACAAAGAAACCTGTTGCACAAAGCACAAGGCCCAAGGAGCAATTCGAAGCCAGGGATGACTGCTTTTTTTCCAATTTCAAACTACCTTGTTGATTGCAGCATTGTGCTTTTAATAGTGCTTTGCAAGCAGCTAGGTTTCTTTATAATGCACTGTGTTGGAATAAGGGAAAATTAAGGGGCACAGAGCTGGTGCACAGCTTCCTCTCTAGCAGGACCCAGAGAAACAGTGAAGCCCAAGGCAAGAATAAGAACCATCTCCTTATTGCAGACTTAAAATTAGTTCTAAGAAAAACGAAAAAAAATTACACCTTTTAAAAAGCCTGCATCCCAATTGTTTGAAAATATCCAAAGACAAGATGACAGCTTGCTCCTGTTTATTTAATCTCTACCTAGTACAACCTCCAGCACCCTGCTGTGACACAGGACTTGGAAAACTGTTTCTGTGGGCCTGATTTAAGAGCTGTCTGTGGGAAGATTATCTAAGATGTCTATCTAAGGTACCTGGAAAATTTTAAGACATCCTTATGGGAGAGAGCTGTAATTATCTGACACACCGGGGATACAATTCAATTATGCATCTACTGCAGAAGCAGAGCCAAAGAAACAACAGACGGTTCACGTTTTTGCATTTCTTTAACTGCAGAAGACTGAGGAGTCCAGTAACTCTGCCAAGCTGTTAGCCATCAGGAACTGTATCTAGTGTGCAATGTGTTCCCAACAGTCTTGCACTACAAAGGATCACTATCAGGGTTTCCTTCCGGCATAGCAGTGGAGGCGTGTGCACTGAGGACAATACTGAAATAGAGGCTTGAAGCATGAGTAAACTGCAGTATCTTTAGAGCAGTGTTATTTCACAGAAATACTGCCTTGCTTAACTACCCTTGCTGAATAGCCAACCCACTATAAAATTTGAGAAGGGAGGTAGGGCCAGCACAGAACAGGCATGGATCTGCCCTCTGAGGCTCTCCCAGAGTCACGCTGTAGGAGCACATCACCACAGCACCACTGCAGGCAGAGGAGGCAATAGCAGCCTCAGTCAAGTGGGCAGCTGGAGTCACGCCAGATGAGTTTTGTGGAGACCTCAGTGCTTTTTATGGAGCCCTTAGTCAGCAACGAAGGAATGCTCTTTTTCAAGAGACGGCTTGTCTGTGGGTATGCATCTCCTGAGGACATTGGGAAGAGGACATGAATTCTGGTGACAGTGCCATTCATTTAGCTGTGTGTCTCAGACCAAGGTAGACAAGAAGTTTTTCAGATATTTATGGTCATTCTCAACATTATGTTATTTAAACTAGGGTAAAATCCTCTTGTCCTATTAACACTTTTTAACTTAACATTTCCTCAGGCAGATTCCAAAACACTAAACAAATTGCAATTTGGGATCTTGGGGAATTTATTTTTTATTTTATTTTATTTTCCCCCATAAAAAGAGGAGAGAACAAGTTTTGTTCTGCTCTAGGAATCTGAAAAAAAATTTGTAAAGTGCATCCATAGCAGAAATTTCCTCTGGAACCCTCATTTCCTGGCCACAGTAGGCCTGTCATATTTCCACTATTCATTGTTCAGCTTAGGAAACAAAATAGATCTCTCTGTTGAAGTCTGTTCTGTTTGTATCATAACTTCTCAGTTAATCCTAACTGCAGTGTCTTGGCTATTCACCGAATCCTTGTTAAACAGGGTCAAATGCTCGATGCAGAAATCTTCCTGTGCTTAATTTTGCATTTCGTATTATTTTTAGAGCATTTAGAAAGGCTGGATTTGCCAGCATTTATCCTCAATGCTGTGGCAGTTTCATTCTCAGTGACTTTCTTGTTCAAGATACAAAACTGAGCAATACCCACAGTGTCTGTGCAAAAACTCAAAGCCTCAAGGCACGAACTTTCTCACCGAGCAACATTCACCTTTCTGCAGAGAACAGTCCTGTACATCAAGTCTTGCTCAAATCCTTGCATTGACCAATAAGCTCTGTGAGCAGACTCTAGCACTCCAGTCCACAAGGACAGCTGAGGAGTACAACAGTCCACTTGCTGAGCAGTCACACAGTTCGATGTTTCCAAATGTGCCTTTCCCTCTGCCTTCACCTCGCCTGGTATTTGCAGGCTTCCAAAATGGTTCACCAGAAGATGAAATCTTTATCAAACCTGCCTGCAACAGTGGACTGTGCCTCCAGCACCAACCAGTACACTTTAGTTGACTTCAATTCCTGAAACAAAGTGATTCATATGGAGCCATACCTGGAAGTAAGTTTGAAAAAAATTTGTTTCTTCTGTTTTCCACAAAAAGCAGAAAATCCAGCATAAGCTGATGGACAGTAAACAGAGAACAGATGTCAGCAATAACTCCCCTTTCTCTTAGACATACTAACCAAAGGAAGTAGACCTATATTCCCTTTGCACCTATGTTACATGCTGTACTGTAAAACAGTCCACTTAGACTTTACTCTTCATCTTTCAGTAGTGAAAGTGCTTTTAATACAGTAATGAATTACTCATTCGATGTTTAAAAGTACCGCAAGACATTTTTAAGATAAAGCAGAACAAAACAACCTCTGTAGAGAAGAGAAATTTTTATCAGCATGCAGGTTCCTGTGTGTAAACAAAATTCTCTCAAGAAAATGTGGTGACCATCATGACAGATTTACTTTATTAAATGGATAATGAGGTTTGGTCAGGGTGTACGAGTTTAAGGAAAAAGGAGTGAGGGAGATGGCTCAGAGCTCTGCTGTTTACTTCAAGTCATGAAAAAATTTCTCCTCTCATCCTCTTTATCTTCCTCTTCCCAGATCAAGATCACAACTCCAGATTTAGTAGCAACTGAAATTTTTCTCCTGTGAAGAACTCCAGGAAAAGGGTCATACTTGAAAATGATTGTTTCATTACTTGTGAAGAGAAGCAGCTGGAGAATACTTTGAGAAAGGGTATCTCAAGGTTAAAAAGAAGGAAAATGGTCTTTCCCCAGGTCTCTTCACCTGCTGTTGATCCTTACATCTCTCGCATGATTAAACTTGTGCATACAGCAATATCTGGTCTCTGCCTCTCTGTGTCTGCTCTGTGTTGGGGCCACTAAAACGTGCAGCTGTCCTCAACCTTTCCCATGCATATTCATTTGTCACACCAACAGTTTTCCACACGGTGGGTCTGTTGGCAGCAGGAGAGTCTCTGTAAGAATGAGCATTTGAACACCTGCCCTAAACCAGACATTTCTGAATCAAGATGGGGAAAAATTCTTCCCCTCTTTTAACCAGTGACAGGGCTTCAAATGCCCCAGCACATATTTCTCAAAACATTGTTTGTTATCTAACATGGTAAGCATCTAAATCCAGCTCCTGGGCTGAGCAGCCCTTGGGAAAAAAGCTCAGTCATAGCAGTCTACTCTAAAGACTGAGGTGCACACGTTCCCACAGAACAGATAATCCTCACAGTTATCAACCTCTACTTCAGCCTGCTCTGGGAGATCCAGTCTACAACCATAAAAGTTACAGAAGTGTCTCCTTAAAGGGAAGGACATCCCTGAGGTTCAGATCTTAGCAGTAGTGACCACTCAGCTTCCTTGGAAGTGGAGTCTTATTAAAAGTGTTGAGTAAGTTTATTCACAACAGCAGTCACAGGAAGGCCATGATCCTGCAGCCATGAAGATGATATACTCGCATAAAAAATGGGACAGGGAAAGAGAAAAATCTGTTATTTTCACCTGAAAGGCATAGCCTATCTCCTGGATAGCTCATCTGGGCAATGCTCTGGTACACTATCTCAATAGAACTGTTAAGACACCTTCTTCTGTATAGAATTATAGAATCATTTAGGTTGGAAAAGACCCTTAGTCTGAGGCAGGGCGATCATCTAGTCCAACCATTAATACTGTCTTCTTCAGTTTAATGTGAGCTAAGTGTAAATCCCACAATGAATTCTTTCATATGCCTTACTAGTAGGAGATTTTGACATTTGCTTTCCTCTTTCCCATCTATTAATGATTTTGTGAGATCTTGTGCCATCTTATTCAATTTCTTGAATCCAAGGATTGCACCTCTAAGAAATAGTATAACAGCACCAAATTCACATGCCAGTTGAGCTCCTCACTGTGCAACAGGCTATTGAGACCAGGGAGGGAGAGTAGGGCTTTGGTTGGCTTGGGCATCTAGAGTCTATCTACCATGCCCGTGTGCTTCTCTGCAGCCACAGGTGTACTCCACCAGTGATAGAGCCCTTGGGCTTGTGCTGGAGTGTTTACACATGCAGACTTACAGCACTGAACTCCAGCCTTTTATTTACAAGCTTTCCATGAAAAAGATTGACTGTAGTGGCTGACCCTGGCTGGATGCCATGAACCCACTAAGATGCCCTCCTCTCCTCAGCAGGACAGAAGAGGGGGACAAAATAAGTTGGAAAACAACTCATAGGTCAAGGTAAAACAGTTTACTAAAACAAAAGCAAAAGAGTAAAGGTAAAAAACAACAAAGATTTTATTCTCTACTTCTCATCAGCAGTGGGCTGCTTCCCAGGAAGCAAGGCTTCAACACAAAGCAGTTGATCTGAAGGCAAACATTATAAATAACCAATGCCTTCCCTTCTTCCTCCTTTACTTAGCTTTTATAGCTGAGTTGAT
Source organism: Serilophus lunatus (assembly GCA_013399895.1). Taxonomy (NCBI): domain Eukaryota; kingdom Metazoa; phylum Chordata; class Aves; order Passeriformes; family Eurylaimidae; genus Serilophus; species Serilophus lunatus. Next base: position 5,147 of record VXBA01005224.1, on the reverse strand, counting down.
GTCATACAGTTTGAAATATCCCAGCTGTATCTCAGCAGTAGCCAAAGCACTGGTGTGTTATCAACACCTTTGTAGGTAGCACTGCAAAACACAGCATTATGAAAGCTGCTGTGGGGAAACAGACTCCATCACAGCAAAACCAAGTAGAGTGCCATAGATGATAATGCTTGTTTTAAAGACCTACTGGGCACACATCCTTGTTGTGTGTCCTTGCCCAGCTGAGAATGTGCTCATGAGGAAATATTCCGCCATATTCTGCTTTTGGGGATGAAGTCAGTGGCTAATGCACATAGAATCTTAGAGGTTTCTGGAACTGAAAAAAATATCAAAACACAGTAAAAATTTACAAAGCAAGCTCAAGTGAAAACAAGTTCTTCATCCTTCAAAAGCAGTTAGATTTTCAAGTCTGCTACATTTAAAGCCACATAGTTTCTTTAGAACTATGTGCTGAAAATTCAGGTAAATTCAACTAAGAGAATATTAACTGTTTTGTTTGTCACATTTGAATTTATGACTGAGACATTTTCATTCTCAGAAAAATGCTCAATATGGAAATGTGCCTTCTGGGAATGCAAATAAAAAAATACAACATTTTTTCAGCAGTGATATACAAATGAATATTTGCACAGGTGCAATTAAGCGTAGAAGAGACAGACCTCTGTGCAGAAGTCAAATTCACCTGCCTTGAAAACCCAGATTGCATTGCATGTTGCTGGATTATGGAACTGGTGCTTCAATGGGTTGTATTACCAGGTCTGCAGAATGGTGTAATTTGGCTGATAATTTTTGAGTTTTAAGGTGGAATTTTTTTAAACTTTTAATAGTGTCAATGTGTGGGCAGGACAGTGTGTGTGTAGTACTGCCTTAATGCAAGAACTGGAAGTCTACTTTCCCAAACACAAACATACAGCATTGAAAACCACAGAAATTATTTGAGTAGAAGATAGTTTCTACATTCATGGCTGTGTCTTTTCCAAACAATAGATAAAGAATATTCTTTACTTCCTAGAATTTGTACTTGCAATGCAGGAGTAAAGACAGAACACTATTTGGGACACATATAAGATGTTAGGAGATGTCATGTGAGATGTCAGACTTATCATACACTTCTAAACAAACCTAATTCTTATATTGTTAATGTCTAAACCTCAATCTTTAAAATTAGATCTATAGTTTCATCAAATTCCTGCTACTCAAAAATCTTACTAAATCTCATTATAGAAACAGACTACTCCAGTTTTTACTCCTCCCTTGCATCAATCAGCCAAATCTGAATTCAGCAAATTTTAGGAGACAGAGAAAATTATGAAAGAGTTTAAGTGTTTTTTGAGAGATTTTCTGTCGTCCTTATAACTAATACATGCTCAAAAAGTGTAATAACCAGCAGATGTCCCTTCAGCCACTGATCAGCAATGCACACTTGAGAAAAAGCAGCGAGGAAGGGCAGAGACTGACAGCATTATGGCAGCACTCTCTAGAAAGGAATCAGCCTCTTACTTGGTTTTAAAAATAACAACATGAATACCTAAGAACGCTCTGTTTTCAGAGTGGTTAATCAAAAATACTAAGTTTGTAAATTTGGTGTCTTTGCCTTTATTTTTCAACCCATTTTTTTTCTTAAAAGAGGCAAGCTTGTCTATGCTGTCCCTGGAGTTGACCTGTATCTGTGTTCCTTGTCCTCCCACAGACGGGAATGAATGTCATAAGCATCCCCTGCTCTGCTCCATTGCAAGACATAGAGCTTCAGGCTTTCCTTTGCTAATGTATACACAGCAACATATGGAAAAAGTAGTATTTACCCTAATAAAACAAGACACTTTGCTGTACACCAGATTCCCTTGACAAGGAGAGGATGCACTGGAAAAGGAGACATGCTAGTTATGAGTCACACTATTTAATGTGCTGTGTTAAGCACTTAAATGTTATGACTGTGAGAGCAATAGAAGAAGCTATTTTCTACCGCTGTGAATGATTTCCAAGCCCAGTGAGTTGCTGATTTGTAGACTAAGATCTCTTTGTAGTGTCATTTTTATTGAACCCTGATGATACTACATCTATCTGGCAGGTAGTGTTGTGTAGTATTTTTGTCTTCTATAGAGGCCATCCCTCTTGACACAAGGTTATGCCTGAGCAGTTGGCTTTTGGCTTGGGATTCCTGAGGAAAACACTTTGGGGAGCACAGCAGGAAGTCAGAAACACTTTGAAACATTTTTTGCTCTTTATGGACCCTGGGTGGCCCAAGAACACATGTATCTTACAACTGACTTCAATGGAACCTGCTTACGGACTGCTGTAAAATGAACACCTCTTACCTGTGGAATACAGGGATGCAAAGCAAACCACAGATAAAGACTTGAAAGTGGTTCTGCGGCTGATTGGGTTAGAACCCTGAGGTGAAGACACATCACACAACAAGGGGTCTGCAAAGATAGCAAGTCTGCTCCCTCGGGGCTGAGGTGCTGGGAGGATGAAGAAATTTTGATAAGAAGATTGTAACACCCAGGAAACAGACATCTATTAACCCAGGACTGAAAGGCTGTGGAAAAATACCAGCTTCTGTCCTCTGAGTTTTGTATCCTATAAAAACCCTTTTGCCCTTCAAATAAAGGTCCTTCTTCTCACATTCCCCTGAGGGAGGATCTGTGTGATCTGTCCGTTGCACTTACCTCCTCTCACAAATGACACGAAACAAATGTTGAAGATGTAGAGAGGCTGTTTGGTGTGAATGCAGTTGTATCTCTCTCATGTTGCATCAATGCTATGGGTGGTAGGGAGCACAGATTGGCGTTGCATGCTGAGGAAATCTCCTGACTTGTTAGGCCATGTGCAAAGTACAGCCCTTGCTTTAGCAGCAGTCTCTGGCAGTAACACCTGCACATATACATGCCACTTTATGGGAGGAAAATATTAATGTGTAAATCACTTCTCTTGATCTAGTTCTCAGACTACAATATATGTGTAGGGCCACAGTTTGTTGTCTCATGATCTTCTAATCATTAAAATTCAAGAACTTTATTTTGTTCAGGTAATACAGTAAGGTAAACCTACTGGCCTTCTGGTTCTTGGCTGAAGACGTATAATAAATGTGATCATTCTCTTTTGCCTTCCAAGTAAGGTAGGTGAGTCATTCAATTTGGAGGGGGAAAAGGTCAGATGATGGTAAACATCTTTATTATATGATGTATATTTGTACAACAGGTTTTTTTATTTTTTCTTTTATTTGATTTCTGTGAATTACATTTTATTCACCCACTTTGTTTTAAATAAGTAGAGTGACAAACTTTGTATATATGTTTTACTCCTATTTTATGAAAAATATGCATTTCATATCTGTGATACATGATGATGTTGCCACAGGAAAAGTAGCTAGCATTGTACAGACCTTAATCTTAATTATGAAAAATTTTAATTTAAATATAGGGTTGAGCATACAAAATACAGTACTAGGCCATCTGTTAGTTTTCCATCTGGGCTCATTTGCAAAATACTCTCTGTTATGCTCCTAAACACTATTTATAATCTTCCTTTGAAAAAAAATGTGACTATGGCGCATAAAGCATAGCTATTTGCATGCAGCTTTTAATAGAAGTGGCTATATGGTTCGAAGTGGTAACAAAATATATTTACTTTGTTTTGCTTGCAGGTGTAAAAGGTCATTCTAAAAAGGTAGCTTCTAAACATATACCAAAAAAAAATTTTCCTATCACACTCTTTAATTACCAAAAAGTGAATCCGCTCGAGATATCTGATTTCGTGGTAAATTTACAAATGAGGATGGAGACTTCGCATTTTGAAGTCACTGACCTGGATTTTTACAGTGATTCTGAAGTGGCTTGCATTTCTGTCTTACTCAGTCTGAAACAGTCCTAGAGGCCTGATTTCTGAAGATGAGCACTCAGTTCATTATAAAATATCTTAAACTGAATATCCCCAAATGAGTGTAATCACTAGTCATTTGACTCACACCCAGACGAGTAGAAGTGTGGGTAACAGGTCTGGCTGTATCTTGACGCAGCAGTTGCTATCTTCCAAGACCATGTGTGGGTCACTACCTGTGCAATCCAGATCATGGACAATGGGCTGCTCTGAGTTATTTTCTCTCTGCACTCAGCACAGAGGGCAGTGAAAGCCTCATTCCCTGGTAGCTATTCCCTAATCACTCTTTCACCCCTTTAAATCAGGAATCATGAAATACCTTCTGAAGTCGTCCTTTCTAGCCCTAATACATCATCTTTGGCCAAACTTTATTTGGCAGCTTCCAAAGTGGAAAGCAAGAAGGAGCTCATTTCAAGGATTTCATGATTTGAAGGGCAACTATTCAATAGTATCTTACCGTCCTCTTCCCCATCTCTTCGTTTTTCAGTGAACAGGAAAATGTCTTCAGACATCCCTTCTTGTTTTAATCCTCCATAAAAAGGCAAAGGCTGATTTCTGCTGATTAACTTGCATGGAGATTTCGGAGCATTTTTTTTGGGGGGGGGGGGGGGNGAGGGGGGAGGAGTGAGCAAAACTAGAAACATTTCTTGTAGAAAATGCATAAAAAAGGGGGCTGGGATAAGTTGCCAGGCTCCTTGATGTTATTCTTCAGGCTGTCTTGTCATATCTTATTGCTCTTGCCTGCCTGTCTTCCTGTCATTCAGCTGGCAGGGTGTTTTAAGTTCTCTGCAACAAAGACTGTCTTTTTCGAGTCTCAAGTTTTCAGTAGTATGCATGAATGCATAAATTGTTACAAGATGAAGCTTTCAGGTGCTGTTACAATACAGCCCTCCCCTTCGCCCCAAATCTGAAAAAATGTGGTCCTTGACTACTGATTGTGATATGGATCACGCTTGAAAAGTTGCAGCAGTCTGTATCTAGAATCTTTAGTACCAGCAAGATCAGCAAAACATTTTTTATTTTATGCTAATAAGAACAAAATGACTGCCCAAAATACCAACTATCTTTTTAATATCTTCCTGACATAGATGAAAAAGATCCCTCATTTCAGAGTGTTGTATACTTTTACAGTGAAATAGAAAATCGGAACAGATGCAGGACGTAACAAAGACAAAACATACCAAGTTCAAATGATTATATATTAAATATTAGTAGCTATTTACCAGCAATTTAATTAACGTCTCCCTCACATATCACAGAATCACTAGGTT
>VXBA01005222.1:0-68171 GCA_013399895.1 Serilophus lunatus | reverse complement strand
ACAGATCGACACTCATTCCAAGCTTGGTGTCATCTGCAAACTTACTAATAATGGATTCCATCCCCCTCATCCAGGATCATCAATAAAGATGTTGAATAAAACCGGCCCCAACACTGAACCCTGAGGGACCCCACTGGTGACCAGCCTCCAACTAGACATGACTCCATTTACCACCACCCTCTGAGCTCGGCCATCCAGCCAATTCTTAACCCAGGACAGAGTAAGCCTGTCTAAGCCACAATCCATCAGTTTCACCAGGAGTTTATTATGTGAGACAGTATCAAAGGCTTTACTAAAATCAAGATACACTACATCCGCAAGTTTCCCCTCATCGATCAGATGAGTCACCTGATCATAAAAGGAGACTAGGTTGGTTAAGCAGGATCTTCCCCTCCTGAATCCATGCTGGCTACATCTGATCCCCTTATTTTCCTGTAGATGCAGCATAATTTCCCTTAAGAAGATACGCTCTGTAATTTTCCCTGGTACCTTAGGGCCAGTTTATTTCAGTGTCAAGGCTTGCATTATTTCTTATGGGCTCTACTGTTTATAAGACAGTGCCTGTTCAACATTTGTCCACTAGAGAGTAACTATGACTAACACAATTTAGATTTAAATAGATTTAAGGAAATGTATTCCCCTAATTGTATTTGTGCATTTTGTGTGTCAAATATGAAATAGAATATTAGGTCAGAAGTTAAAGAAAGAAAAGACTCTGTGACAGAACAATAACATACAGCATATTTTTGCCACTGTGTGTAGTTTTTATGTAAAGTGGACAGGAAGAAATGGCTAGAGAAAGTTTCAACATAAAAAACCGAGGTTTAATAATGAAAGCATTTACAGAAGGATTGGATATGAACTTTTAAAAATATTTCGTTATCCTACTATGCCTATAGAAGCTATCAGCATATTTTATTTATTTATGCATGTGAAGTACTCAAAAGATTGGAAATTCTAAAATTAAATGATGTGGCTATACATTCATGGCTCATTTCATCTTGGACTATGATATAGTCCTTATATATATGTCGAGGTTCTCATCGTCCGTTCACTGGAACTCATAATCTTTCTCATTTGCAGAGAATTAAGAGTGCTTTCTGAATTGCTTAATGAATATTTCTTCAACCTCACAACTCTTAAGGTGTGAACCTGATTATTATTTTGACTCCCCTAATTGTCCTCTGAATATTTCAAGATATATATATGTATAATATGTTTGCTGTGTAACTTCATCCAGCAATCAAGCCCAATGTAGCCACTTGCTCACTCCCCCACTAGCAGGAGTGGGGAGAGAATGAGAAGGATGAAAGCCATAAAACTCATGGGTTGAGATAAAGAGTTTATTAGGGAAAGGAAAAGCCACCCACACAAGCAAAGAAAAACAAGAAATTTGTTCACTGTTTGTCATGGACTGGCAGGTGTTCAGCCATCTCCAGGAGGGCAGGGCCCCCTCACACTTAAAGGTGAAAAGACCATTCCTCCAAACACCCTTCCCTTTCTGCTTCTTCTCCTCAGTTTATATATTGAGTGTGATGTCATGTAGTATGGGATAGCTCTTTGGTCAGTTTGTGTTCTGACTGTGTCTCATCACAACCTCCCATGTACCCCTAACCTCCTTTCCAGCGTGGCAGTACAAAAAGCAGAAAAGGCCTTGGTTCTGTATAAGCACTTCCCAGAAATAACAAAAACATTACTATGTTATCGATCCTGTGTTCAGCATAAATCCAAAATACATCTCCATACCAGCCACTGTACAGAAAATTAGCTCTATTGCAGCCAAAACTGGTACACACACACACATACATACATGTATCTATATACACATATATATGGGTATAATTCAAGGACAGGTTGAATGGAAGTCTGAGCAGCCTAATCTAGCAGAAGATATCCTTGCAGATGATCTTCAAGGTCCCTTCCAACCCAGACCATTCTATGATTCTATGACATTAGGCCATGAATTTTTAATTTAGGATTTCCTGTGGTTTTGTTTTTTGTTTGGGTTGGTTTTTGTTTTGTTCTAAAGCCAAAATTCACAACAGCCTCATGTTTGATGGTGTAGAATGTGGAGTGTTTCTTTTGGAAAGTGAAACTTAAAATACAAGAATTATGAACCTGAATTCCTTGTGCAATGAAGATAGCATTCCTCATATCTAATTGGACCTATCTAAGAGTTAACAGTCCTGGCTTTCTTCAATAAATGTACTAATAAGGATTCATTTCCCCTGCCTTGTACATCTATTAGAAGCTGGGCTAAATATTTCTTTCATCTAAAATGACACCTATGTATTTGATCCGTAGAAAACATCATCCATAGCATAAAAGACATATCCAACAGATGACACAAAGTGTCCAAAAAAAAGAGTATATTTACTTCTCCCTTGAATTTAGCAGTTATCTAAGGCTGTAATGTATCTTTTTAATAAATATGAGCAATTTTCTTATTTTTAAATAAGACCGGCTTGTTACTTGTGTCATTACTCCTGCCTGCATTTTGTAATACAGCAAGTTACACCACTTGTTCAAGAAATTATATTTGTGTTCAGTGCCCTCTTCTGCCTGAACACATTCATTCTCATCTATTGAGCTGTAACTTAGACTTGTAGCCACCTCTACTGCAAATTCTAGCACATAATACAGTTGAGGATACAGAAGTCACGAGCCTTTGGAAAAGCAGTAATAAGCAACATGATTCTTGCATGTTGATGAGGGAGTTCTCAGTTTTCTCTCAACAGTCTTGAATATAAAGTCAGCCTTGAATGAAAAATACTGAAGCACTCTAGAGCAAGGACAGAAACTGGACTTGTTTTCCCCAGGTAACCCTCCAATAAGAGTACCTTTATTGTTATGCTTCATAGTCATTGTCTTTATTTACATTCCCACATAATTATTTTCATAGATGGACAGAGAGGATTTAGGTGATTGGGAGCCCACCAGGCTCCTTATAAAGTAAGGTTACTTTATAATGCCATAGAAGACGCTGTGTTCAAATCCATCCTTTTAGTGCTGATATTGATGACATTAGTGTCTGAACGAACCTTGATGATTAAAAAAAATCTGAATTAATACTGAGTAGCTAGGCTGGATGTATGCAGTTTATGATTTTCTTTGTTTCTTAAAGAAAACAGGGCAAAAATGTGTGCTTTTTGTCTTTGTAGACTGTGTCAAAGAGTCAAAACATAATGAATATTATGAAAGTGTAGTCTTTTGTTCTCCTTTATCTAAAACAGAATAATTGCAGACAGGTATGACAAAAAATGGAAAGTCTCATATAGTTGGACCAAATGTAGTTATACTAGTTTTAACTTTGTTTTGTTATTAGTATCTGTTATGTTTTATAGAATCAAACACAACACCATTTCACATAGCTCTTTCATTAGGAGCAATTGTACAGGAGCAAAGAATTTTTTTAATATGGTATGTTTACTTACCTTTGAAACAGAGGTAAAATAATGAATGTTTGTTTGTTTGTTTGTTTGTTTGTTTAATGCAGCAGTTTCTCTGGTTCTCCATCTGCAACCATATTACCTTAGAGTCATGTCGCATAACCTGAGAAATCAGTGACAGGAATATTGCACAGTTACTATGTCTATATGTATAATGGGAAAGTCTTTTCCAGTGGTGTATTTGTAACTTATGACTGAGAAAATAGCACACAATAAAACAAAATAAAATGTGATCCAGAGATTTATTTCCTGTTTAAACCAGCTAGTCTTAGCTAACTGTACAGTTTTGTCGGTTAAAAACCAGGACATTAATAAAAAATTACACAGTTAAAGAATAACAAGTGAGGGCATATTAGTAAGGATCTAAAGCTTTTAAATGACCATATTTATTACTATAAAACTTAAACATGTACAAGCTAGGTGAATAAAGTCAAGACAGTCAGATACAACACTTTTTATTTCTTTCACTAAGGAACTGATAGATTGGTATTGTTAAGTTATGGTAATGCTTTAATATTATGCTGTATTATGCATAATTTATCACTCTAATGCCAAAATGCGTGAGTGCAGTTCTCCTGATTAGATATTTTAAGAGCTAAGAAATCTGCAAACTCTCTGGCTGACATTATTTTATTTAGCAAATCTGCTAATGGAATGTTGTTTTAGCATATTCACAATGAGTAGATTTTAGAAGAATGATGGATGTATCAATAAGCTTTGTCGTGAAGAACGTACGTAGATAATCCATGACAGAATTCATTGCTTCAGTGTATAATGTTAACAAAAATAAATCAGGAATAGATTATCATAGACTACTACACCTGATTAAGATGTCTCATACTTGTTCCTGTAGAATATGTAAAACTCTCTGTTCTATGCATTTAAAGATAACAGCATAGCTCTGTTAAAATTAACAGAATAAAGTGTGAAGTGTCACTTGATTCTGAATTTTAATGCTGAAACAGTGCTATTTTTTATTCATTGAAGTCTTTCATAAGCACTCAAGTAGTCAAAATTTTTTAGGACTTTTGAATCTCATTTGCAGGTGAAATAACCTACTTTAATGCTGCTGAGGCAATTGAGGAGGCTTGGCAGTGAAGATGATATCAGCAGAGAGTTGTAAAAAAACTAGACTTTTCTAAATTTGGGTCATACTTCAGGCTAGATAGCTATGGTTTGAAACAAACTGGCTTATTAAATCCAAATGCTCTTGTAAATAATTTTACTATATATTCCTTTTGGTATAACAATTGCAATCCATTTTATATCAATAAGGGGTTTTGATTTCCCTATTGTCATTGAAAACCCATGTCAGAGTATCATCATTCCAACAACTGGAAACGTCTAGCCTAAAGCTATTCACAATTGTCCATACCTATCTGTTCCAAACCCACCAATTTTCTTTACTGGAAGATTTGTTCTCTTTTGTTTAATTCTCTGGCCATTTTTCTACTTAGGATAATCAAATTATGCTCTTTTTCTGTCCACTTTTTAGTGTCTTCATTCAGCAATATGCATCTTTTAACTTTCTGAAGATAACCGACACAAAAATATGTAAAATTCCAGAACAAATATCTACAATGCCTTATGAACCAAAATTAATACTTCCTTTGTTTCTGGAGAGAAATTGCTCTAAAAAATCAAATCTGCCTTTTCATTACCTTATGATCAATATTAATCACCCTGTCGTGACTCTTCTGACGTCGTCACTTTATGATAATTTCCAAGATTACAGTAACTTTTTTTCAGTCCATTAATTTCTGCACATGTGATATTGTATTTTGAACTTTAAGGTAGTACTCAATACTTATTAATTCAGATTAGTGTTCTTCCTGCTCTCTTTCTTGTTTTATACCGTTTGAAATCCATTTTCTCTCCAACAAAACAGATAGTAAGGGAAAACCACAGAGCTGTAATTAATGCAGAACTGTAAAAGATAAAGGCACATGTAGTCAGAATAATCCATGTCATCTGAATTACACTTGAAATTGTGATTTAAATGGTGAATACAACTAAACTGAACCAAATTCTGTAGCTACCTATAAATTATTACAAAAATGAACTTTTAATTATTTTTTTCCCTTAGAGTATAACAGCTTAAAATTTTTATTGTTTATACCTGTATTAATAATTTCTTGTTTTGTGGTACTCTTCTTGTAGACATAATTTATTTTCATAATTATAAATACTTATTAAATAAGTAATATTTTCAGCAGTTCTGTCATTTAGAGCATCTGGTAGTACCTAAATATTTATATAGCTATAGAGAAGTATTTAAAGAACTAGAAACTGAAGTATTACTTTACTAAATTTTTCATTGACTCTGGATATGACGTCTGCCACAACATGTAAATGAATACGGTTTGAAGAGGTAAGGAAGATGTGTTTTGCTATTTGGTGTGACTGTGGTTGTGAAAAATTTATTTCTAAAGAGAAACTATATTATTCATATAGACATAAAATGTTTTTGGAAACATGAGCATATAACTATCTCAAACACATCTCTTCTACTTGTTGTAGTTCTAAACTACAACATACCTGATGGTTTCAGTCATTAAGAAAACTGAGCCCTGAGGATCACCATTAATGACCCTCCGCCAGTTGGATGTAACTTCATTCACCACCTCTCTTGGACCCATCCAAGTCATAAGCAGCTAGTTTGGATGGGCCAAACACCCATCCAAGTCATGAGCAGCTAGTTTCTCCTGAAGAATGTTGTGGGAAACAGTGTCAAAGACTTTTCTAAAGTCCATAGCCTTTCTCTCATCCAGTTAGAGGGACATAGCAGATAAGGTTGGTCAAGCAGGACCAGTCTTTCATAAATTCAGGAGGGTTGGACCCGATGCCCTGGTTGTCCAGAATGTGCTGCATGATGACACTCAGGACAATCTGATCCATGACCTTTCTCATGATCAAGGTCAGGCTGACAGGCCTCTAGGTCTCTAGGTCCTCCTTGAAGTCCTTGTAGATGGGCCTAACCTCCAGTCGACTGCAACCTTCCTTATTTAGCCAGGACTGATGATGAATGATAGAAAGTGTTTAATTCTGGTTTCGTGGTCTACTTTGTATGTGTCCAAGACAACAAAGACATGCTACAGAATATAATCCCTCCCAATCTCTTTTTGAATGAAACATCATGCAGAGACACCAATAGTAATTTCATTGCAATAATTTGTCATCTAATATGACAAATTATGTCAGCAGAAGAAAAAAAATTACAAACGTGCACTGAAAATTTCACTTTCCAAAACTTTAGCTTCTGTTATTATTGCTTCTGATGGCAAGCAATATTTGAAGCAGATAAGTACACAGAATTTATTAATTTATTAATGCAATAAAAGCTGCTGACACAGGAAGGTAATTTTTATCACATGTATATACTTAAAACACTTGCATACAAACTGCTAATGTACTTAGAAAAAAATGACAAAAACTCCAGACCTATTATTATTTTTTAACATCAGGGCTGGAACTATCATATTAGCAATAATAAGGAAAAATATGAAGGAAAATAAGAAATAAACATTTTTACTTACAGGTTCAGGCTACATTTGCCTATATTGGCCAGTATTCACACAGTGCATATCACAGACNATTATTATTATTATTATTATTATTATTATTATTATTATTATTATTATTATTATTATTATTATTATTATTATTATTTCTTTTAAATGGATCTGTAGTATAGTCTGTGTTACCTCCACCTGTAAGTGATGCAGCTGATTTCCTATCAGGAGGTTCAACGGAGGAGCAGTAATATTCTGACCTGATAAAGTCAAATAATGGTGTAAATATCATAAAAAGCAATTCATGCTTTGAGAGATAATCCTAATTTTTTTTTCACTCAATTGCTTTCCCTGTTTAATTAAACTAATTTAGAATACTTTTTNTGGCACATTACTATCATTAAAAACTAGAGAATATAATTTATCACTTACAGCTGTCAAAAAAAAAAAAAAAAAAGGAAGGCCTTATTTCAGTGTCTCTTGAAGCTTGAGGCTTAGGGCCTGCACAGCTCCACTGACATGAAACCTACAGAACTTATTTTTGAATGTCAAACATATCTACTATTCTCACAACAGACATATCATTTAAAAAAAAAAAAAAAAAGTCCTCAGTAAATTATTTTAAAATTTCAAAACTAAAAATAAAATTGAAAGTGAAAAGAATTTGTTACCCACAACACTGATTTAGGAAATAAACAACAAATCAAAACACCCCCCCCCTTTCTATTGAACCATTTATTGAACCATTTATTATTATTATTATTATTATTATTATTATTATTATTATTATTATTATTATTATTATTATTATTATTATTATTATTTCTTTTAAATGGATCTGTAGTATAGTCTGTGTTACCTCCACCTGTAAGTGATGCAGCTGATTTCCTATCAGGAGGTTCAACGGAGGAGCAGTAATATTCTGACCTGATAAAGTCAAATAATGGTGTAAATATCATAAAAAGCAATTCATGCTTTGAGAGATAATCCTAATTTTTTTTTCACTCAATTGCTTTCCCTGTTTAATTAAACTAATTTAGAATACTTTTTTAACAAAAAAAACCAAACAAAAAAAATAAAGACTCAAAAACAAAAAAAAGACCAGTAGTAAAGGGTTCATGATTTCAAGCATGATTATAATAGGCAGATAAGTAAAATATGATATTGCATTGTGCAAAATACTAAATAGTTTTATTTTGTGCCCTAGTCAAAACTGTTGTTCAGATATTTACAATGCTTTTATATGTGGCTAATGAAGAATATTTTCTCTGTATAATCATCATATCGAATGAAAGGCATACTTGTAAATATATTAGTTTTGCATGCTTGTAAATACATTAGCTTTAGCTGTCTAAAGAACTACTGACGTTAATGTACTCAGAATAAGCATAAACCACTCCTTTATTTAGTTAAATAACAAAATGAATTGAATCTTTATTTTTTTTTTATTTTTAATGAGAATATTTTTATGGTCAAAAATAATCACTGCCTCTAGTACTTTGCGATTAGTCAGAGAAGGTGGAAGAGAGTAAAGTATAGATATTGCATACATTTATAAAGATAAAAATATATGATGATACAGCAGAGAGTGAGATATGTGGAATGAATCTGGTTTCAAGTTTCAGCTCACTCAAGCTAGTTGATTGTATATGCTGATCTTTGTTCATCTCTGCCTCTCACCAGTTGCATCAACTCAAGCAACTCTACCTTTACCAGCTTTAATGTCAGTTCTTGCAGAAGACCAGTAAGAAATGCATTCAGATTGCAGGCGATTTTTTATTTTTTTTAGTTGCACCTAAATCCAGTCAGTTATCTCTGATGGTGGCAGGGATTCCTTTCATCAAATCAGGGATAATTTTTATTTGTTGAAATCTCTCTTGACTTTCTCCTCATCTTTTGCACTCAGGAAGATGAGCAGTCTCATAAATCTTGGCACCATCCCCCTACTACTGTATACTCTGGGTTTATGGCTTCCAGACCTAAAGGTTTTCTAGTATGACATAAATGATTAAAAAGCATGTCACTCACTTTACAAAAGTAAGACATGAATGAAGCCAAGGAAGACAGAACTTCCTTAGCAGCATGGAAAATGTTTCCATGATAGATACCATGATTCCACAAACTTCAAAACACTTATTAGACACATGAGAATCATGGAGTTTAACTTAATATGCGGAGCTTATCTCAGGCTGAAGATGGGTTAAACAAGAGAAAAACTGGACCAAATTTAATTTTCAAAAAGAAATGTTACTAAAGTAAGTCATTAAAAACTCACTTCAAGATATAGTCAATTAGTTCACAATATTAATTCTTTCACCACATAAACAAAGTTGATCATGTTTAACAATTATATTCCAAACTACCAGTGAGTATGCAATACTACAGAGATAATACTGTACACTTAGCACTGATGGAGAAGAGACTTGGTTGTGCTTAGGTATTAAGGCCGTGGTGATGAAGCCTAAGAGCTTTTTGGCAAGAGAAATTGGAACAGAAGTGATCTTGTCTTTCTTCCTTGTCTTTTCTGCAGAAAGAGATGTGAGGTTGGTGTGTCTCATCCGCTCCTTTCCATTGTCTATGTTGGTGTGTCTCCTCTTCTTTTTGTCTTGTGTATTTCTATCTGTTTACAGTCTGTTATGCTTATCTTGTCCTCAGTCTGGTAGTTAGTGTTACTTGGATGCGTCTTACATCCAACTTGTTTTGGTTTCAGCTGGGATAGTGTTAATTTTCTTCTAGTATCTAATACAGTGCAGTGTTTTAGATTTAGAATGAGAGTAGTGCTAATAACACAGGGGTATTTTTCTTATTGCTGAACAGTTCTTGTACAGAGTCGAGCCCTTTTTTGCCACTCACTCCACCCCACCATCAAGCAGGCTGAGAGTGCATAAGAAGTTGGGAGGCAACACAGCCAGGACAGCTGATCCCAACTGACCAGACCATATGGCAACATGCTCAGCATATAAATCTGGGAGAAACCTTGCCAAGGGGCTGGTGGCTCAGGAGCAGGCTGGGCATTGGTCGGTTAGTGGTGAGCAATTGGTTTTCATTTGCATCACTTGTTTTTATTGGGTTTTAGTTCTCTCTCTCTTTGTTTTTTTCCTTTATTATTATCATAATCATCATTATAATAAATATTGTTTATTATTAATAATTATTTATTATTATTATTTCTATTATTATTATATTATTTATATTATTGAAGCGTTCTTATCTCAACCCATTAATTTTCTTACTTTTCCAGTTCTTTCACCCCTCGCTCCATGGATGAGCACCTGTGTGGGTCTTAGTTGGAAACTGAGGTTAAACTGTATCATCTTTCTTTGCTTCTTTGAGGATATTGTATTGTTTACTCTTACATATTGTTGGCATGCACATGTAATATTGTATCTGACTGTGCTATCACAATGTTACAAAAATACTCAACATACTGTTGTTAGTTACACTGTTTCAGGATGCTTTCATTTGAGTTCAAGGTAAGATGATTTTAATTATATATCTTCATTAATACAATTACATTTTTCACGTATTACAGGTCTCTGCTTGGCTAAAAGTAATGGAAGGATGGTATCTTCCTGGGTCATGGAATAAGCTCAGGTAGGAAGGGTACATGATGAGGTGAGAAAGCAAGAATGCAGCTGATAAAACAGCTTCTTAATGCTAGAAGTGGATGGAGAAATAAGTAACTTTGGACTTAAGTTCTGAATAAGTAAGGGCATGCTCACAAACTTCTTCAGTCTCCAACAGATTTTTTTTTCATTTGCCTACAGGAGAAAAATAAAGCTTAGCTCATAAGTAAAAGCACTTTAAAGTGATTGATTGGAGTTGCCAGAGAGAATTTGATTTTAAAAGTGCTATTCCCACTTTAACTCATGAAGGATCAAAATGGTGAACTAATCCTTGTTACATACTTGAAGCCACACTCTCTTGCTGGTTTAAATCCCTGTAAAAAAAATCAGTAACTACATTTCCACAATAAAATGTCCAAAACATTTCCAAAAGAAGCAGCAAATCCTGTCAACAAAGGAAGAAACCAGTCTTTCAATCCAGATATTTTAATAGTAAGTTTGTTTGTGGAGGATTTACGCTAGCCTTAGTCTCCTCCATTTATAGAAAGCCTCAGTAAGAGTGCTGTCACTACTATATTTGAACTTTGCAAATATGACTGCCATGGCTTGGCTACTAATACTCCTCTGTTTTCTTCTTCCAAAAGCTCAGTTAGCTAAAAAGGAGGCATTAAGAACAATCATTAAGCAAGAAGTGGGAATAAAAAATTCCTCAGTTTATATTCAGCTGCCTGAATAAACAAACGTTTCAGTCTTGGAATGTATTGAGTGCTTGTGTGTTCCACTTGTGAACCAACAGCATTTTCAAAGACAAATATTCAGTATTATTCTGAAAAAATGGACCAAATTTTTGATTTGTAATTTTCTTGTATTGGTTTTTTATATCTCTTTTTAATACTAACCATTAAAATCTTGTATGTCATTTATGCTGATATGTTTATTACAGAACCTCTAGCTTGACTATGGAGGTTAATCTAGTAAGAAGAAACTCATTATTTTCTATCTATGGGGGAAAAAAGGCAGAGAACAAAACTAAACTAAACTAAGCAAACAAAAAATGCCCCACAACTGACATGATTTGAATTAATTGATATAATCTTGATTTAAATCAGCCAACTCGAGCTAAGAACAATAACTTCTCTAAGAGAATGTAATGTAATGTTTTTATTGTGTAAAATAGTTCTTTATGCTACAAATTATACAGTTTTACTAGTTATGGATATTAATTTACTTTCTCCTTCAGAAGCTGAATGCGTTAATTATTTTTGTCTATAGCTTACAAGGGTCTAGATCACACTAAAATATTGAAACTTAACACTCGAAAATCAGTCATTTGATTGCAGATACACATAAGAATCCCGATTTCTACATTTTTTCTGGGGGGAGTGGGGGTGGGGGGTGGAGAACAATGAAAAAAAAAACAACAAACAAACAAACAGAAACTGGTCAATGGTCCTTTTGAATACAGAATATTAGAAACATCAGAAAGTACTAGAAACATCACAGAAAGTCTGAGTATTCTGAAGGTCTTGAAATTCATTCTCTTTTACTGATCTGTAGTGAGATTCAGACATATTTGAATAAAGACTAATACAGTAGATCTATGTTATAATTCACAAGAATAGCACTCAGATAAGTTGACAAATTCCATAGTACTATTCTGTGAGCTCTGAAAAAAGTGCATCAAAGCACTTAAATGTAATTTAACTTGTGTTCTAGGTTAAACATATTTTGAACATTTTAGGAAGAATTAAAATATCAAGATGAACATGCAAAGTAAATATGGCATCTTTTTAACAGTAGGAACATCTGACAGTATATTTGCCTCCATCTCTACCTCTTCAAAGTATATAAAAAAATCAACAGATCTAAAATGAAGAAATCAGTTTTTCATTGCCTTCTGAATTATTTTTCTCTAGTCACATCAACACAGTCTGTCCCCAAACAGAGAATATTATACAGTGCTTAAAACAACATCTATTAAAATATGACTTCATATGTTTCTCTTCTCCATCATATGATGAATTATTATTTATCTTCATTTATGAGACAGTCATCCATGAATTTCACTTTAATGTTAAATGTGGCTAGGATCATAAATGGCTGTCATCATTGTTATTATTTCTGATATGTCAAGGGAATATCCAATCCATACCATTTCATTACAATTTCTCAAAGAACATCACAGTTTCTGTTTATTTCTGTTGAGCTGGACTTGAGTTAACCAGAAAACAGCTCTATTCTCTTTTGAAGGTTAATGCAGTTTTCAGTACCTTATTGGGAGATAGCAAGCCATTTAAGATGGCATATCAAGTGAAAGAAAAAACACCAGAAGAAACTATGGAAGAGTTACAAGAAGATTAATGGCCAGGAAAATTTTTATTTCTCATTTTTTTCTGGAATAACCTGCTTTCTTTGCTGCAATAATGCTGCTGGTTATCAAGCAGATGGATGAAGTCAAAATGTAGTTAGGAATGCTAGAGAGTGAAAAGCATTTATCTAGTGAGGAACTTAAAACTAGAGTCTTATGCTTCATTTGTTCAGAGCATGAAATAGCTCACTCATTTGAACACTTGAAATGCATGTGTGTGAGCAGTTCCTTGCTAATCTTTAATTCACTTATTGCACATGATTAAAAATTCAATATTGGCTTCTTTTCAGTGTCATTTTTTTCCTAGGGCATACACAAAAGTTTTATGAATCATATTTTTGGCCTTTTAAGTACTGATGGATCAATTTGTTAATTAATCTTGACAAGTGCTCTCCTTGTGACTGATGAGAAACATTTTTTCACCCTATCATTTTTTAGCCCATACCTCTAAAACCATTTTTTTTTTCACAAAAGGGGTAAATTCAAGAATAAGGAATCAATATCAAGGTAGCTCAGATTCTGTGTATTTTACTGAAAATACTTCATTGCAGGTATATTTTATGAATTATTTTAAGAATCATTTCAGTTTCTTTCTGCTTTGAAAAGGGCAAAAAGGAATCAAGAATGTGTAGGATTCCGCATGTTCAAGTTGTTTATGTTAAGCAACTTGTACAGCATTTCATATTTACAGAATCACAGAATCAAGTCTGTAACAAAAATCTTTCTGTCCTCATTTTTACAGTGTGAATTTCATGCCAAGGCCTATGTCTTAGAAGAGTTCCTTTTATAAAGCCTTACTATAATTCAAGTGATTTTGCAGGGGTGCTGAAGATATTATAATTATCTGTGACCCCAAGGCTGATAATAAACTAGGGAATTAAAAAAGGAATATGTTGCATCTGTTTCAACAAGTTTTAATGATTTGAAAAGCATTATTCATAAGATTACTGCAGCTCCTTTCCCCACCCCCCCCATATTTCTTTATTTTTTACTAGCTTCATCAGCATGTCAGAATAGTCATACCTTAAAATAGCAAAATGACAGAAAGCAACTTTTTGAAAGACACGTAATTGCAAAACTGGCATATGTGTTAATAATACTAGCTCATCACACAGACATAGAAAAATTAATATTTTTATCACTGGCAGCATCACTTCCTTCTCATTTTTAAATGTTTTAAAAACATGTTAGAATTCATTTGCAGCTGGGAGGAAAACAAAGTAAATTAAGATATCTGAAAAGGCTTCATGCAATCAAGTTTAGGAAATTAAACTCCACTCTTTTAATCCAAAATTATTTATTTATTGGAAAAAATATGAAACAAAAAAGAGACATCAAATGTAAGATTTTGCCTTAGCTTAGCTGGAGAAAAGCTGAAAAAAAAATTTCACCTGTTTATGCTGGAATTGCTATTTCATTGTCTTTCCTCCCTCAGGCATCAAGAATTCATGCACAAATACAGGTAAACAAATACACACACACTCAGTTTATAAAACTTATCCTGGTGAAAAAGGCTTTGTAAAGATGAATCTTCTATTTTTCAAGATAAGTCTTCAACTTCTAATTTAAACACAGAAAACTTGTATACTTCAGATAGGGAGGAAATGCACATACTATTGATTGATGAGTGACACTCACTGTCCTGGATTTAGAATTCTAACATAATACTTTTTCCATACTTATGTTTATATTCATGCTTCCATATTTAAATTAAAGTCGGCTTTGACATTTATCAAGGAGAAAAGTGAAATAAAATAATAAGTAAGACAGGATTCTAAGATCTCAAATGAAGAACACATCTGTAGGAATGGATGCTGCACACTGAGTCATAACACAGCTCATTACTGAAATAGAATGCATTACAGTGGGAAAAAAATGAATTACTTCTTTCAGAGACACTTTCATAAAAATTTTCAGAAAAATGGCTAATGAGGATGTGGAATGAGCACCTAGGACTCCTAAACAAGAAATCAAGAGTTCTATTTTCCTCAGAGATCTAAAGTAAGAGTCTTTGAAAGAAAGGAGGTCAAACAGTGCTTAACGTGTAAGTACCCCACATGATACCATGAAAAAAATTGATTATCTTGGTGAAGGCAAAAAGAAAGCCTAACAGATAAACCTTCTGAAGCATCAGATGGCAGGTGGTGAATCCCTAACCTGGACCAGTAACTGATGAAGAGTTCGAAGTGGTATGAGAGACATGAAGCTTCTAATTATTTTGTGATTTGCTTTAATTTAAATCAGACTTTAATTTGTTGTCACAACAGACTAACAGTGGTTGCACAAACAAATGTAATGAATTCAGGGTGTTTCAGAGCCAAAGGCTAAACCTGGATTTATAGTTGGCATGTGCTTTATTCATCTCTCTGGCCTGGGTATGGCTTGTTTCATTTTTCTTTTCCTTTTTTTATTCCCATGGAAGTCAGTGATTTAAACAAAACTAATGAGAAATAAATAAAATGAAGCAAGCTTCAACTTAACTTGAGGATTTGTATTTGTGTGGGTATTTCAAAGTAATGCCATAAGCAGCTGTGCCTTATTCTATTTAATTTATTTTTTTTTCTGATTGAGCAAAGAGAAAAACTGTTCTCCACCATAATATTGATTTGGACCTAATCTGGAATAGCTTTTTATTAATATTGTACTAAACCCCAGGAAATGATGCCATAGGCCACATATTAGTGCCAAAATACATATGAAGTCAGTCGATTCTATTTATTAAGACCATACAAGGCCTTTGACCTCCTTGCAGTGCACAAACATTAGGCCAGCTGGCTTACAGACATTCTTTTATACTAAATCTGCACACTCATATCTGTTAGCAGCTTTTCATTTCAACACGTCACAAAGAATACCAGAACTGCAGCAGTGGTTTATATGGTTATATTTAGACTCCACGATTGGCCAGTAGAAGTACGTACTGTGTCATTTTCATGCCTTCATTAGTGACGGCTGATAACAACCATAGTACTTCTTTCAGGTAGATAAATCATATGAAACTGAGAACCTGGAAATGATCACATCAGGAATTAGCTCTGAACAACCATCTTACTATAAAGGACAGAAATATTTAATTTGGCAGGAATTTATTACTGGGAAAAAAAATTAGTGCAAAAGCATTTATGAATGAAGTTTCAAAAGCTTGAATAGGCACAAATCCATTTCTGATATGCAAGTATGGGCTGGAGGTGTTACTGATTCTCAAAGAGATTACTTGAATTTGTAATGAAAAGGTGCAAAGTGACTTTGCTTAGTAGTTGTAACCCACATTTTCGAGTCCATCATACTCTGCAAACTGCAATCAAATGCAATCTGTTTGTGTCATGAATAGCCTGTCTGTTCATAAAGTCTCAAGAGACGCCAAATTGAAAGCATTTTGCCACCATTCATGTCCCTTCACTAATTCTCTAAGCCTGTGTGAGAAGGCATCATATTCTGGGGTGGGTATGTATTCTGTTGTTATGTTTTGGTTTATATTGGACATAGATGGCAGAGTTTTGGTAGCAGGATGCTGCTGTCAGTGTGAGCTATGTAGGAGAAGGCAGTGAACTGCCCTGCATCAATTCCAGATGATTCCATAAGGCTGTGAAACAGGCCAAAAATTATCATTGAATGTCATATCTGCAACCAGGGAGAGGAGCTCATAGTGGTTCTACTCAGATGTATATAAGAGAGAATAGCAGCTGTGAGGAAAAGGAGGCATGGCTGGAGTAATCTCCTCGGAAAGAGATTCTCAATGATGGAGGAGATACCTCCAGTAGTAGACAATGCACACCAGGGCAGGGACACCTCTGAGGGATCACAACCTGTGGAGGACCCATGCTAGGGCAGCAATACCACCAGGAGGGCAACAGCAGGTAAATCATACCATGACAGGGGAGTATTTTAAGGAACAAGAGGCAGTAGAGGAAAACTAATAAGAAGCGAGGAGTGGCAGAAAGAAACGGTTAAGTGCAAACCTCAATCTCCTCTACTGCCTGTTGCCTTCTGAAAGAGATTGAGAGAGTCTGAGTGTGACATGTGGCAAAATAAAGGGAAGTTGAGACTATAAATTGGAGATGTGACTGACCAAAGCAAAGCATAGCAGAGGGGTACAAGAGGAATTTCCATTATTTTTTTTAACTGTGTATATCTTACTTTTACTCAATACTTGAATCAGTAATTTAAGGCTTATGCTAATTGGCAAAAATTAAGTTGAAATGCCCCAGATTGAGGCAGTTTAGTCTGTCACACTTCTGAAAGTAAACCTTCCTCTACTAGATGCAGACACTTCCCTATTTAACTGTGATTAATCTTTCTAGTTCTCACTGTCTCAAGCACTGACAGCTGAGGAAAAAAACAAACATTTAAAATGCTGTATAAGTCTTGAAGAACATAGTCAATGAAAATGTACATCTTGCTAATTATATGGTAGAAAAATAGGATAGTTCTGGCTGGACACTCTTCTATTCCAAAACACGTTGACATTCTTCATGTTCCTGTTTTGATATGCCTTGAATTAAGGGTGCCTTCCTCTGGTGATATTGACAAATTCCAGGTATATCTCAGATAAGTGGGCTCAGGCTGTCTGGGAAAAAATGGCTGTGGTCATTATATTTGTAGATATTACACTCTAAGGAAATTTTTCCTGACATAATCTTGACAACATAATCTGGCACATAAAATGACAGTGAAGGGTGAAGATTACAAATATTCATTTAAAGCCTCTTAGAGTTATATTAGGGAAAATAAATGAATAATAGAAATATTTGCATAAGAAATAGTTCATTTTCCTAAGACTGCCTTTGTTAAACTTGTGCCCAAGTGAGAATTAATCAGAAACCTCTCTCAATTACAGCTGGGACATTAATGGTCATTTGTTTCTTTATTTGGGGTGGAACAGTGAAAATTCTACTATCTCCATTCACCCATAGTATTGTTTTTTATGATATTATTTTATGTAGTATTGTTCTTCAGCTTGTCCACGGACACCCCCTTGTTGCAGGGGAGAAGCTTACATGCCCTTATGAGTTTGTGAGCTATGGTGGCATTGGCATATGCCTCCAGTAGAGTCTCACATGCCAGACAGGTCTCAACTGAAGGGTCGGACTACCACAGTGGGGTCAGTGTCCGCAGGTAGGATGGGCTCACTAGCCTCCAGGCAACCATTCTAGGAGAAGGACAACTCTAACCCCAAACCCAGGCAAACCTTGCTTAGCTCCCTAAGGCTATCCATATCAGAGAAGGATACTCTAAGTGCACTTGTGTCCTGAGGTCTTCGCTGACACCATCCAAGCTTGCTAGGCTCTGGCAGATGAATCTTAGGAGTAAAGGGTGGGGCCAGTTCTGCGCATGCTGAGCCTCACCCAAAAAAATCCATTGTGCAGGTTGGAAGGGTACACCCACATTTGCAAAGTCCTGTAGCAACAGATGAGGGATGGAACAGCAGTTGATAAGTTGCACTGGAAGCAGCAGACCTAACTGCATGCAGGTGGTTCAGGACATTAGTCATTCAAGACTGACCCCAGAGATGCAGTCTTGCTCAGTAGCACCCTGAATGACCTTTTTCAAGGACAGCACTGCTTCACAGGGAGAGCGGCTTAGAAAATGTGGCCTAATCAAAGCTTATCTCCACTCTCCACCTGGCTGGCTAACTGCAGCCAACTTTCATTGACCTCACCAAAGCATTTGACACTGTGAGCAGAAAAGGCCTGTGGCAGATCTTGGAATGATTAGATTGTCTTCCCAAGTTCCTTAACATGATTATCATTTAGCATGATTATCATTTAAGTTCCTCAAAATGATTTTCCTGTTACATGAGGATCAGTGTGGCCAAGTCAGTTATGGTGATGCACTCTCAGAGTCCTACCCAATAGCCAATGGTGTGAAACAAGGTTGCATTCTTGCACCAACTCTATTCACAGTCTTCTGCATGATGCTCCAAAGGGCCACAGCAGACCTTGATGAGGATAATGGCATTTATATCTGATATCATACCTATAGGAGCCTATTCAGCCTAAGGCAACTAACTGAAGGCCCACACCAAGACCCTAAATAACCTCATCCATGAGCCACTTTTTGCTGAGATTCCACTCTTGTTGCTCACACAGTAGAAGCTCTGCAGCGCTTAACATCCTGCTTTGCAGAGGCTCCTGTGCTTTTTGGGCTAGAAGTCAGCTTGAAAAAGACAGAAGTTCTTTATCAACCTGCATCTTAGGAAGTCTTCCATCATCCCCACATCACCAGAGGCAAATCAGAGCTTAAGTCAGTCCAGCAGTTTAACTATCTAGGAAGCATCATTTCCTTGGATGGTAAGATTGACAAAGAGATAGACAACAGGTTAGCAAAGGCATACGGAGCCTTTGGAAAACTCCACAAAAGAGTCTGGTGCAATAAACAATAGAAGAAAAGTACAAAGATTAGTGTCTACAGAGCCACTGTATTGTCTGCTNCATCACCTCCCTAAGATTGTGCTCTGTGGTGAACTTGCCACCAGCTGCTGCAACCAAGGAGCCCCAAAGAGGAGATTCAAGGACTTCCTGAAACAATACCTCAGTGTTGGACATATTGACTGCCATCAGTGGTCCACTCTGGCCTCCAATCGAGAGACATGGAGACACACCATCCATAATGCTACTGCCTCCTTTGAGAGTGCACTTAGAATCAGTCTCAAGGAGAAAAGACAACGCAGAAAGAACCATATCTCACCAATACTGCCTAAAGAGATCTTCCACTGTGCATTTTGCAATCGGACTTGCCTGTCCTGCTTCAGCCTTTTTAGCCATCAATTGCAGCAAGCGTGGGTAGAGCCCTTCCCATATCTTCATCTGTGAAACCTTACCATGATGATTGTTCTTCAGAAACAGAGAAAGAGGTTTTATGATGTATTCCATCTAAAATTGTCAACACTATCAGTTGTGTCCTCTAGTAATACATAAAACAATTAGTCAATCCAGAAAATAACTATTTTTATCTGCTTCTCCCATATTTAGTTCTTTATTAACACTTGCTCCTACTGATTGTTTCTCTCCTGATTGTCTCTCACAAAGGCAATCTCATTTAGCCCATTATTATCTTGCCCAGGTCCTTTCCTTGTGTTTCCCATCTGCTATGTGTCCCCTAGTTCTGTCTTCATCTAATCCCAGAGTCTCAAAAGAGGGGTGCTTATGTGACTTTTGTGAATCCACTCAATATTTTTGATTTTTATGCCTAAAGTTTCTCCCAAATGAAATTTTTAATTCATGCAGCATTTAGCTCTAATATCAAATAATTGTAATAAGTAGAAGCAAAAAGTGAAATGTATATTCTATGAGAGAGTGGTGGAAATGTGTATGTATAAGTATGCATATGTCTGTGTATGGATGACTTAGAGACTCCATTCAGAAGTCCAGTCTTCTTAAATTAACTAAAGTTTTTTAGCTCATATAGACTGTGGGAGTCCTACAGTCAGACTTGTGAATGAGTTTAGGTATTCCTGTGAGTTGTTAAAAAGAGCAACATGGAATTCTGAAACAACGGCCTTCCCTTTATAAAATGGAAGTAAAAATATGAGGCAGTCAACAAAAATAAAAATGGATCATAATAACTGGTTGATAACAGGATGCTAAATCTCTGTGCTGTGATAAACCTTTGTCATGTAGAGGACTGAGTGCTGTGATAAACCTTTGTCATGTAGAGGACTGAGTTCACCAATTCACAGAGAAGATGAGATTAGATTATGCATTTTGCTTGCATGTTTTAAGATTTTGGGATCCCTAAAGGAATTCTTAACCTCCATCTAAATCTTCTTTAAATCTTTGCCACTGTGATCTACTTTAATCTCTTCTGACAAAAGGAATATTAAAACGGGTACCATCAAGGCAATTTTCAACTTCAATGTAGAAAATGAGGGTACTCAGCAGTTTTCAAAACCAGGTACAGTAAAGTTCTTGTTCCCAACAATGCCTACTAGGTTAAATTTTAAATGTGTGTTCTGAATAAGTGGTTTACATAAAGCGGCTCAGGTTTTGAACTTCAAGTATTGCTTTAAACTTAAAAATGCTTAATCTTTGTGCTGCTAGGAAATTTTATTCTTGCAATTAAACAATTTGGATTTTTTTTTCCCCCTTCCTCCTTCTTAATGCTGTTCTACATGAGGAAATTAAAAAATGCCTTATTCTTATGATGACATAGGATTTAAATTACTCTTTGTTAGTGGAAATCCATAGAAATCAATGCAGTCACTTCTGGTTTACAACAATGTGGTGGTTTGAACTACTTTTATCACTAAGGGGGCAGGCACAACAATGATCTTAACAGATCTAACAGCAGGTAACAGTTTATTGTCTAGGGGCTCGACCAGGAAAACTTTATGGGAACATCTAGACTTAAACAAAATACACAAATACAAAAACTCGACAGTTGTCATGCAAAGAAAACAAAAAAACCAAACTGCTTCTCAAAGGCTAGGTGGCTGGACGAGAAAAGCAGAGGAAGGAAAAGGGAAGCTGCTTCTTTCTTTCTGACAGTACATTCTTGGGCTTTTGAAGTTTCTGCAAAATACAAAATGGTGAAAAGCACCTTCCTCCCTCAGGGAGATCTACAGGGAAGCTATCACTTGTGATTTGGCCGGCTTGGCTCCGGCGCCAATGGAGGTGGGTGGAGTCAAGCCGCGCGGTCTGGAAGCCGTGAGGAGAGGGGCCGTGCTGCTCTCAGCTGAGGAGGAAGCTGAAGAGAGTGGAGACTTCTGTGTTCAGGCTTTTTATGCCCTCGAAGTCCCACAGGAACCCGACGTCTTCTTCTTGGCCAGGCTGTTTTCTGGTTGGCTGGTGGCGCTTGGGCTCTGCCTTTCTTTGGGATCTGGCACTTTGAGCAAAATGGTGGTTCTCGCCAAAACACACGCGGCCTGGACCCGGAGGTGCCATTAGCTACTGGCCGTGGGGCACTCGCTACTCGCAGGGACCCCTCAAGAGGGATCCCCAGAGCGATGGCGCTATTCTTGGCCATCTGAAGCAGCCACCACATGGACGCTTGTTCCAACCACCTTGGGCAGGGTCGCGGAACCCACAGCAGGCTCCCATCATCCACGTGCTGCGGCCAGGACCCATATGGACTTTGCCAGGGCACCCTCAGCAAGGAAGGGCTGGCGGACAGTCCGTGCCGCTGCGCACAACTCTCGCCAGCCATCCCTGCCACTGCCAAGACCCACCGCAGGTAACAGGGACTAGGACCGCCTGGGCAGCATCCAGAGCCACACTCCCCCATGTCNGCCAGCCATCCCTGCCACTGCCAAGACCCACCGCAGGTAACAGGGACTAGGACCGCCTGGGAAGCATCCAGAGCCACACTCCCCCATGTCAGCGTAGGGGCAACAGTGCCTGCCGCAGCCCAGCTGCACGGGAGCAAGAGCTGCCCTGGTCTCAGCCCAGCCCCAGGAAACCGAGGCTGGAGGGACAGCAGGGAGCAGCCCACACTGGGAGCAGCCCTTGCCCTCTCCCGGCCCCGGGAGACAGCGGGCAGGAACAGTGGCCCCCCAGTCCCCACCTGGCCCGGGGAGAGCCCCGGCCCTAGCACGCAGAGACTGAAGGCAGGGAAGGAATCTCTGCAGATTTTCAGACTTTCAGCTTTCTTTCAGCTTTCNGTCTGTGTATGGATGACTTAGAGACTCCATTCAGAAGTCCAGTCTTCTTAAATTAACTAAAGTTTTTTAGCTCATATAGACTGTGGGAGTCCTACAGTCAGACTTGTGAATGAGTTTAGGTATTCCTGTGAGTTGTTAAAAAGAGCAACATGGAATTCTGAAACAACGGCCTTCCCTTTATAAAATGGAAGTAAAAATATGAGGCAGTCAACAAAAATAAAAATGGATCATAATAACTGGTTGATAACAGGATGCTAAATCTCTGTGCTGTGATAAACCTTTGTCATGTAGAGGACTGAGTGCTGTGATAAACCTTTGTCATGTAGAGGACTGAGTTCACCAATTCACAGAGAAGATGAGATTAGATTATGCATTTTGCTTGCATGTTTTAAGATTTTGGGATCCCTAAAGGAATTCTTAACCTCCATCTAAATCTTCTTTAAATCTTTGCCACTGTGATCTACTTTAATCTCTTCTGACAAAAGGAATATTAAAACGGGTACCATCAAGGCATTTTTCAACTTCAATGTAGAAAATGAGGGTACTCAGCAGTTTTCAAAACCAGGTACAGTAAAGTTCTTGTTCCCAACAATGCCTACTAGGTTAAATTTTAAATGTGTGTTCTGAATAAGTGGTTTACATAAAGCGGCTCAGGTTTTGAACTTCAAGTATTGCTTTAAACTTAAAAATGCTTAATCTTTGTGCTGCTAGGAAATTTTATTCTTGCAATTAAACAATTTGGATTTTTTTTTCCCCCTTCCTCCTTCTTAATGCTGTTCTACATGAGGAAATTAAAAAATGCCTTATTCTTATGATGACATAGGATTTAAATTACTCTTTGTTAGTGGAAATCCATAGAAATCAATGCAGTCACTTCTGGTTTACAACAATGTGGTGGTTTGAACTACTTTTATCACTAAGGGGGCAGGCACAACAATGATCTTAACAGATCTAACAGCAGGTAACAGTTTATTGTCTAGGGGCTCGACCAGGAAAACTTTATGGGAACATCTAGACTTAAACAAAATACACAAATACAAAAACTCGACAGTTGTCATGCAAAGAAAACAAAAAAACCAAACTGCTTCTCAAAGGCTAGGTGGCTGGACGAGAAAAGCAGAGGAAGGAAAAGGGAAGCTGCTTCTTTCTTTCTGACAGTACATTCTTGGGCTTTTGAAGTTTCTGCAAAATACAAAATGGTGAAAAGCACCTTCCTCCCTCAGGGAGATCTACAGGGAAGCTATCACTTGTGATTTGGCCGGCTTGGCTCCGGCGCCAATGGAGGTGGGGGGAGTCAAGCCGCGCGGTCTGGAAGCCGTGAGGAGAGGGGCCGCGCTGCTCTCAGCTGAGGAGGAAGCTGAAGAGAGTGGAGACTTCTGTGTTCAGGCTTTTTATGCCCTCGAAGTCCCACAGGAACCCGACGTCTTCTTCTTGGCCAGGCTGTTTTCTGGTTGGCTGGTGGCGCTTGGGCTCTGCCTTTCTTTGGGATCTGGCACTTTGAGCAAAATGGTGGTTCTCGCCAAAACACACGCGGCCTGGACCCGGAGGTGCCATTAGCTACTGGCCGTGGGGCACTCGCTACTCGCAGGGACCCCTCAAGAGGGATCCCCAGAGCGATGGCGCTATTCTTGGCCATCTGAAGCAGCCACCACATGGACGCTTGTTCCAACCACCTTGGGCAGGGTCGCGGAACCCCCAGCAGGCTCCCATCATCCACGTGCTGCGGCCAGGACCCATATGGACTTTGCCAGGGCACCCTCAGCAAGGAAGGGCTGGCGGACAGTCCGTGCCGCTGCGCACAACTCTCGCCAGCCATCCCTGCCACTGCCAAGACCCACCGCAGGTAACAGGGACTAGGACCGCCTGGGAAGCATCCAGAGCCACACTCCCCCATGTCAGCGTAGGGGCAACAGTGCCTGCCGCAGCCCAGCTGCACGGGAGCAAGAGCTGCCCTGGTCTCAGCCCAGCCCCAGGAAACCGAGGCTGGAGGGACAGCAGGGAGCAGCCCACACTGGGAGCAGCCCTTGCCCTCTCCCGGCCCCGGGAGACAGCGGGCAGGAACAGTNCGCTTGTTCCAACCACCTTGGGCAGGGTCGCGGAACCCCCAGCAGGCTCCCATCATCCACGTGCTGCGGCCAGGACCCATATGGACTTTGCCAGGGCACCCTCAGCAAGGAAGGGCTGGCGGACAGTCCGTGCCGCTGCGCACAACTCTCGCCAGCCATCCCTGCCACTGCCAAGACCCACCGCAGGTAACAGGGACTAGGACCGCCTGGGAAGCATCCAGAGCCACACTCCCCCATGTCAGCGTAGGGGCAACAGTGCCTGCCGCAGCCCAGCTGCACGGGAGCAAGAGCTGCCCTGGTCTCAGCCCAGCCCCAGGAAACCGAGGCTGGAGGGACAGCAGGGAGCAGCCCACACTGGGAGCAGCCCTTGCCCTCTCCCGGCCCCGGGAGACAGCGGGCAGGAACAGTGGCCCCCCAGTCCCCACCTGGCCCGGGGAGAGCCCCGGCCCTAGCACGCAGAGACTGAAGGCAGGGAAGGAATCTCTGCAGATTTTCAGACTTTCAGCTTTCTTTCAGCTTTCTGAAAAAAAAACGATTTTAAAACAGGGCAAACATGTGGACCACCCCAAAACACCCTCCCAAACACCCTTCCCTCCCCTCTTCTCCCCCCAAACACCCCAAAACCCCCGAGACACCCAAACATCACCCCCTCCCTCCCAAACCCATGACAAACAGTACAAAAGGAAGAGAATGGAGCCTCTGATTAACAGTGTTCTAGCTCTGACCAAGACCTTCTGTTACAGAGTCACTTTCAGGAGTTGTCTTAAGATGGACTGTTACAATGAAAATTTCTGCAGTGTTAAAAAAAAATAGTATTTAAGTACTAGGAATTGGTAAAAAGTAAAAAAAAAAAAACAAACCCAAACAAACAAACAAAAAAACAATGCTGGGAAATGTTTTTTCCTTCTATTTCTAAATATCAGCAACTCTAAACCAAGTGAAGTAGCCATTGTTTAAATTGAGTTTCTTCCAAAAGGACTGAGATTTCAATTTTAAAGTAGTGTTGTGTTCCTCAATCACCCTTCTCCAACACCAGAAGCAAAATCAAAGATTATGAGACCTTTGAAGCATGTAGGGGAAACAGTCATGCCTCAATAGCCAGTATATTAAAAGAACTGGAGGTAGATTTGAAAGACAATATGATTTAATGTCTTTATGATGTAGAATTTGCTGTTTATTAAGATAATATTTCAATGGTAACTGAAAATATCAACATTAAAAATTTTGGTTTAAACTTTAAATTTCAAACAATAATTATGTAGTAATAGTTAAAACACACTATTTCTATTTTAAGGTATAGGAAGCTCCTTAACATTTGCATGAACTGTGACTCAGGATTCATGATGTACTGCATTGCACCTGTGGACACTTCCAATTTCCAGATTAGTGAGAATCCTGTTTTATGCACTCTTGAGGGGGCGACATCTACCCTCTAAGGGAAGTTTGGATTTTAGTTTACAGAATAAGTTCAAGAACCTTTCTTGTCTTGTCCTTCTCTGTTTTTCTACCCTTTCTAAATGATATAGGAATCCTAAAGTATTTAGGGGTCTTAAAGGATTTAGGAAAGATGGGAAATTTAGGTTAGATATTACAAAGAAATTTTTTATTTGAGGATCATGATGCTAGGACAAGTTGTGCATGGAGTTTGTGAATGCCCCAAACCGTGACAATGCTGAAAACCGGCCTGGATACATCCTTGAGCTGTCTGATCTAGTGGGAAGTGTGCCTGCCCGTGACATGATATCACTGTACAGTCTCCACTTCTGTTTCCCAATATGGACATACCCTAGACTGACAGAAATCAGTACAAATGAGATCGAGTCCTCAGTATGGATAGCTGGAACACTGGGATCTCAGGTTTTGTATGTATAGATAAACTTAGACATATGCTTTCTTTTTAAACTTGTTAATGAATTATTGTCAATAAAGATTTTATTTACATGGTTGGAATGCTTTTGGGTCATGTAAAATGAATGCAATATGAATTGCATAACTTTCCTGACAACTACAAGAAAAAATAACCATATTCCAAGATAATTCATAGCTCAGCAGCTACATTTTCTGGAATTCCCTGCTGCTTTTAGAGAACACTTAATTATACTGCTGATAGTGGAAATGTTCACTTATCCTTTAAATATAATACGAGTAATAAGAATGTGTGATCTTCCTTTCCCCCCTTAATACCATCCCCTTGAACCCTCCTCAGTACTCTTATAAGAGAAACAAACAGAAATTTAGTCTTTAAAGTCTTCCTGTTGAAAAATTGATAGGAAGGATGTGAGGATATGAACTGTATTTTACAAACAACAAGAATCAATGTAGGAGAAAAAAAATAAAATTTTAAAGAAGGAAGTTCAGTGAATTTGAGACCGCCTTTTTGATATTTTTTCTTCCTTATTATAGGAATCAGAGAAATTATTTCCTGAATGAAGTTATTTTGAGATAAAATATGATATATTTGTACTTATTTCTGTTCACATTTATGAATATTTCAGATTTACTCTCTATTTCATAAATTAATTATTTTATTTGCAGTTGCTTTTGGCATTAAGACTTTTAAAAATCTGCAAATGTAAATATTTCAAGCATTTCCTGCCATGACAGATTGTGGTCAACATCAAGTGGAAAACTTAGTCCGAATTTGGCATTTCCTTTATTACTTATTTTGGTAGAGTTAAGAATGAGCCTGTTTTAGATGCAGCATAGCATTTATTTTAGAACATTAAAAGAAAATCTGAGGAATTTCTTTCAACATTGAACAATGAATTCATTAAAATATGAAAAATGGTACTGGCCTTAAAATTATTCTTTGCATGTAGAAGTGTGAAAGTTTTGTTAAACATGCTGTCTTCAACAGAGCTAAAGAAGCTCTGAACAAAATTTGTTGTGATGTAAATCCTGTTGTAAGATACTATGTGTAGTGCAAAAAAGCCCTTTAAAAATTGAGCTGCTCTGTTTGTCAGGATGACTTTTTAAACTGATAGGTGAAATGGATAATAATGGCC
This sequence comes from Serilophus lunatus, assembly GCA_013399895.1. Classification (NCBI taxonomy): domain Eukaryota; kingdom Metazoa; phylum Chordata; class Aves; order Passeriformes; family Eurylaimidae; genus Serilophus; species Serilophus lunatus. Next base: position 40,607 of record VXBA01005222.1, on the reverse strand, counting down.
ACTAACCTGCAAAGGTAAATATATAAAGAGGTGCAGAAGTGAAGTGTGCACTTGAAAAGAGGGCAGGAATTCCTTGAGTTGGATATTCTTATGAAGAGTGTTGTGACACACACCTAAATATAAGCATTTTCTCTATAGTCAATGGAGAGGATTAAATTTCATCAGAGATCAGATTCATTTTTTCCAGATATGATTAGGCTCCTAACTTTCATGTATTTGAAGTCTGATGAAAGAAATCCAGGCTCAGGTCAATGAATTTGTTTTCCTTTGTCTTTAATGCTGGATAGCTTTTGTGAGGACACAATGTAGAAATACCAGCAGCATTTCTGAGGTCCTTGCTGGTGTCTTCATTAAGCTATCAGACCGAGCCTGTTGTTCTTGTGAGAGCAAGTAACTTTAGTGAGATGCAAACACCAACAAAAACTCTAACTTACTGGTCCTGATTATCTAAAGGCAGTAGTATTTATTGTTTACAATGCTATCCATAGTTTTTCAGAGTTTACTCTAAGCAGTAGTGTTCCCTAGTAATTTTTTATTAAAAACTCTGAATATTGCATGAGTATTTGTATACAACGTACGAGTTCAGCAGGTTGCATTAGATTAACATATGCACTTCAAAACTTTCCAGTTCAAGAAGCGTCTGATTACCAAATCACGAGGTTGGTAGAATGCACATGTGATCAAATTGAGTAATAGTCCTCTACATATAAAATAACAATAATACTTTTCATTTTGAGGGCAACTGCCATCTGCAAGCCTCAAACATTTTATATCTATTAACAATTAAACACTCATACCTCTGCCATTTTGTTCTATCTCTAAGTTGCCACACACAACCACACCCTGAGTACTGTTTGTAATTTTGGGCACCACAATATAACATCTAAAGCTCTTAGAGAGCATCCAAAGGAGGGCTATGAACATGATGAAGGGCCTTGAGGGGAAGCCATATGAGGAGTGGCTGAGGTCACTTGTTCTGTTCAGCGTGGGGGAGATGAGACTGAAGGGAGACCTCACTGCAGTCTACAACTTCCTCACGAAAGGAAATGGAGAGGCAGACACTGATCTCTTTGTGGTCACCAGTGGCAAGACCCGAGAGAATGACCTGATGTTGTGTCAGAGGAGGTTTAGATTGGATATCAGGAAAAGGTTCTTCATCCAAAGGGTGGTTGGGTGCTGGAATAGGCTCCCGAGAGAAGCGATCACAGCACCAATCCTGCCAGAGTTCAAAAGGCTTTAGGACAATGCTGTCAGAAACATGGTGTGATTCTTGGGGCTGTTCTGTATAGGGGCAGAAGTTGAACTTTGATGGTCCTTGGGGGTCTTTTCCAATTCAAGATATTCTATGATTCTATAATATGTGCACATAACACAATACATTATCAACTCAGTACTTCTTATATGTAGAACACAGCTGGATCATAGCTTGGATTCTTCAGTGGTTAATCTCATCAACAGATAATTTCGCTGCAATGATCTTGTTTATCAAATCATTTCTCCACAAAAGTCTCATTCATGACTAATCCTAAGGATTTGTCACTTTGTGTTTAAATATTGTAACTAAGCCCAATGAAACAGAGCTCATATATTCCTTCTATTATTAGAATGTTAATCATGGATCTTACAGAACTGGACTTTAGAGCTTCGGAGAAAATAATGTAACATGACCTGAGCTTTTTTCTCTTTTGTTTTCCCTGTAACTATATAATAAAGCAGCATGATTTTGTAGTTTTTGCTTTCAGAGTTATTGAGACATAATTTTTTATATATCCAGAAAAAAAATCAACATAAAAAAAAAAAGATCACAGCTGTGTAGCATATGAAAATGAGAATCACACACATTTAATATCAGAAATTACTCCAGTTTGATATAAATAATTTCATAGTCCAGGGGCATCAACAGGACTAGAACTCTAAAAGAACTGCTTTGTTGACAGAAGTAGTATACACTAGATGTGATGATACATAACTGTGTGCAGAGGGACAGAGTTAAATAGATTGTAAATTGATCTCATAATGCATAAATTAAACCAAGAGTGAATGGTGTTCATTGTTTGGCTGAAGGAATGAACATTCAATGAATTAAAGGGGGAAAAAAAAAAGATTTTTCTAATTTTGAGATATTTTAGCTTGTTCCCATGTCTAGCAAAGTACATGCTAGGGCAACACTACATTAGTCACCTCAGCAACAAAAGCTATAAAAAAACTTCACATTATTCTACATTGTAAAGATAACTAAACAGGAAGAATAAAGAGCAGAACTGTTACAAATATTCATTAGGATTTTATAAAATTCATAAATTTTTAAGCATTACACTATTTACTAGCAATTAATCAAAACTTTTTCATAAAAAGGAAGCACAGGAAACTGTTTTATCCCCCCAGAAATACTTCCACTATCACTGAAATCTTTATCAATATATTTTTCATTACTTGTTTATACTGACTTTGTTGCTGGGAGAAACTTTATAAAAAAACCTAAAAATTCATTAGAATTAAACAGCATAAAAATTCATAGATTACTGGGCCAGATATCTCTACTAATTTGAAACAAAAAACATGATTAAAACACCTACACAGTTAAAGAAAATAAAATGCACTGTTGAAGTCATACAAATTAGTGTTTAATTCCACTTCATCAGTCATACATTTACTTCTGTATCTTCTATAGATTTGTTGAAAGGAATGCTGAGTGATGCCATAGACCTCTCGGTTTGTGACTGTGCACATCTTAAATTCATTAAACGAGCTTCCTTTCTGCTTTGTAACATCAACGCTGATGAGCCTTAGAGCATACACATACCACTTCTCAAACGTATTTGTCTGTGATTGTTCCCTCTATCATACATTTGAAATATATAAGGAAAAATCTCAGCTGTGGCTTCCAGTAGCAATAATTCTAAATAAAATTTCACAGTAAATCACACAGTAGAATTCTTAAGGGCCTCCTGAATAGACAAGTTTGAAAATTAGACTAAATTTGTCCTTGTTATAAGATGACAAAGCATTTAGTTAAAAACTGAAAGTTCAGCAAATGTATTTGACAAAGATTTCAGCTGTACTAAAAAAGTTGTCAGCCTCTTACTCTCTTGCAGTCTATATTATTTGCAAAATTCACCTGGGAGAGCAGTTACAACACTAAAAGACTACAAATTCTTGGCTTTTGCTCTGTACCCATAGCGTCAGTCAACAGTTATGCACACTTTAAAGGATTTTCAAATGAAGTATTTCTGTGCTCTTTAGGTGAGAAATTGAAGTAGAATGATGCTTTTCAGAGAAGTAGGAGGAGACAGAAAGGAATTCTTATCTACCATTAAAACAAAACCCAGTATTTAGAATGGTGAAAATGTCGGGGTTTTTAAGCTCAAGAAGAGAGGACAAGGTGGATACCAGTTTTATAGGTTCAACCTTGTTTGTAGCAAAATTTCAATTATTAGTACTAATCAGATCATTAAATAAATCCCTTTGCGTGGAAAGGAGGGATTTTCTTCAAAACTTCTTTGACCAGACAGATGTTTTCCTTTTTTTTCTAACATGTCTCAATTAAACCCCTACAAAAAATTGTCCAAGCACTCTAGAATACTGAAGTGAGCTATCTGACTGTACCAAAGATTTTTTCAAGAGCTTTGTTATAATTTGTGAGCTTTCAAAGGCAGAATTTATGGCATTATAATCTTCTTCAAGGCAAAAGGATATCAGAGTTACCTTTTTCATATAAAGTTATGGTAACACAGACATGAACATAAGTAGAAAAACATTTCAATATAATTAGAGGCATATTTCAAAGTTAATACAAACCCCAAAAACTAGAACTAAAATTAATAGACATAAACAGCTGAAATAGAAAACTAACACCAATTTAAACATTACTAGATCTAATAGTAATGCAAAGACCCTCTCTAAAATGTTACATATTAAAAAAAAATTCTTTTTTTTGACACTTATTCTATAATCCCAAGCATGTTTTTGTATTAATAAAAGTGAGGACTCTTTTGTACAGACATAAAAATGTATAGAATCACAGAATCATAGAATCATACCATTGTCTGGGTTGCAAAGTCTGTTCCAAGTTCCCTGAATCCAAACTCTCTGTTTCAGGCAGGGGCGTCTTTTAGTAGGTCAGGTTGCTCAAAGATAAATTTTGAAAATTTGCAATGAAGGGGCATCCATGGCAACACTTCTAGTGTTGGGTCTCTGGGCAACCTACTCCAGTGCCTCATTACTCACGTAATAAAGAGCTTCCTCCTTTTGTCCAGTCTAAATCTACCCTGTTTCAGTATTAAAACAGTGCCCCTTTGCCTGTCATTACAGGCCCCAGTAAAAAGTCTGCCTGTCTTTCTCAAAAGACCCCTTTGTATATTGATAGGCCACAATATGGTCTCCCTTATGTTTTTTTTCTTCAGACTGAACAGTGCCAACTGTTTCAGCCTTTCCTCATAGGGAACTTTTTATGGTTCTCTGGACCAGCTCCAACAGGTCCAGGTGCTGGACTGGTGCTGGGGATCCCAGAGCAGGACATAGATGGACACACCCTTCAGGTGGGAACTCATGAGAGCAGAGTGGAGGAGAAAAATCACCTTGCTTTACCTCCTGGACAGGTTTTCTTTTTCGCAACTTGGAATATGATTGGATAAAAGTGGGCACTGCTGGCCCATATCTAACTTCCCATCTACTGATATGTCCCAGTCTGTGCAGATCTGCTGTCAATCCTTTCACCACTCAGTCTGTATTGATACTGAAGATTGCCCCAACCCAGGTGCAGGACCTTGCACTTTCACAGGAGAATTTTCTCTCTCATTTCACAGAATATTCTGAGTTGGAAGGGATCCATATGGATTGAGTCTAAGTCTTAAGTGAATGGTCCATACAGGTATCAAGCCTACAATCTTGGTCTTAGTGGCAATGTGCTGTAATCAACTGAACTAATTGTTGAACTGCTTGAAGTTCACATTGCCTTTGTCTTCAGGCTTGTGCAAGTCCTTCTGGATGACGTGTCTTCCTCTAGTGTGTCAGCTGCACCACTTATGCAAACATGCTGAGGGTGCACTGAGTTCCACTGACTTTGTGATTAATAAATATACTGAACATTAGTGGTTTCAATAGGAACTGCCAAGAGACATCAGTTGTTACTGGTTTCCATTTGGACAGTGGGCTGTGGACTGCCATTCTTTGCATATAGCCATTACAATTTCATAGAATTAATGTTATCTCCAGAACAATACTGAAAGAAATACTGCAAAATCATTAACCTGAGATTAGAAGCAGTTTGTCACAATAATGAGGACAGAAAATATTGATACTCTTCTATGTAATTCTGATTACAGATGCATGTCATGAACTACAGAGAAAATGAAGGAAAATGAAATCAAGGAAAATGAAATTTTGAACAAATAAATTAATAAAAATCAATCAACTAAAATGTTTGAAATTTAATGTCCACAGTTTCTTCTTCTCTCTCTCTTTTGGGTTTTTTTAGGTATTAATTTCTCATTTTTCGCTTTGTTTTTATTGTTTTTTTTTCTTATTAGAAGGAAATGTAGAAAACAAACAGGTCAAAAAGTGTGCAGAAATGCTTGGAATTAATTCTAACTTTCTCATAATTTTTTGAATATTACAATTAAAACTTTAAAAGTAATTTTTTAATTTTTTTTAGTTTTGCTCAGAAAGTCCAACATAAAAAACCTATATACAAAAACAAATATTTATTTTCTTTTTTTTTCTCCCCAAGTTTTTGATCAAATTCTTCTTAACCACTCTACCTCAGAAACTTAGTTCCAAGTAATTGATTGGACTTACGGTTTTTCGTTGAGGGCTGTTAGTCACTGAAGCAGAAAAAATTGTTTGTGCATATATTAACATGTGTTTCTTTACATACATGCATGTATTATATGTGTGTGTGTGTACATACATAGATATAGGTATACATGTGGTTTCCTATATCTACACACATGCAAACATCTATCAGAGACATATTAATTTAATACCACCTAACTATATGTAATGCTAGCCCCAGATAAATTAATAATCTGAATCTGGAATGGGCTTGCAAAACTGTTTGCTTGCCAACTGTCTGATGTACTAAGTTTTTGTAATTTATTACTGACCTTGGTTAGCAGGTGTGAAATGCATCAGGGAAGATGGTGTGAATCATCATGATGTTGTTTTCAATTATTGTGTTTTATGTCTGCAGCTGAAATATGAATGAAATGTATTTTATGTAGCTTTTTCAATGACAGCCAAAGAAAATACATACAAGACAAAACATCTTATGACGCTTCCTTTGTATTTTTAAAATTCCTGCTACGAAATAATGTCTATCAGTTATTGCTTATCATCTGGCTAAACAAAATAAACAATGGGACGTCATCTCTGGTAAGAACTTTCATTACCTGACACGTACCACATTCATGTCCCAAAACTCTTGCCAGAATCTCATATTAAATACAGACTACTCGGCTAGATATAAACTTGAAAATTTCTCCAAAGCCTATAGATACTTCTACATTCTCTAGCATTTCCAAACACAAGACATATCATTACTCAAGTAACAATAACCAGAAGAATTCCCCCCTACAAGGTATAAAGACTACATTGTAGCTTTTCTATTTCAGGATGAGTTCTGAAAAATGGATCCTGGTTCTGAGTTACAACTGACCAAAGTTTTGTCTACTTATGCAGAATTCTGTGATACCACCTTACTAGTAATCTCTTCCCTTCCACTCTCCATTCCTTTCAGGCTCCCAAGAAAAACAGCTGGAACAAGAAGCCAGCCACCTACTCCTTCTTTCAGTGTTTACACCCGGATACTTCTAGTGCTGCACCTAATAATCAAGTCAGAAAAAAACCACAGTCACAGAGGATTTTCAAGAAGTTGGAAAGTCTTAAATAGATGGACAATTCCCTGCAGCTGTTCAGATCTGCTAATACTGTGGTTTAAAAAAAAAGTCATATAATTTGAAAATATCTATTTGTTGAAATAATTTTATTTAAAGAAAGATCTAAGAATTTGATGTTGCACTAGTTCACTTTGCACAGACACAGCATTTTTGGTAATTTTCTCCTAAACCAATATAATATACTCTTTGTAATTTATGCATCAAATCTACCTATTTCACATATTTTGAGATTATACTGTTCAAAATATTTTAGTATTGATGCTCCAAAACATAAATGCATTTCTGCTTTGATCTGCATGAAGATATTGAAGCTTTTGGATATAGAAACCACAAACACAACACACATATCCATCTATATATGTATATATACGTAGTTAATTCATATAAGAAAAATCAAAAATCATCCTTGGATAATTAGTTAAACATTTACAGGAATGATGGACTTAATCTGAAGTTTTACATATTTAAAAGGAAAAATGAAAAGAGTCATATACACCATTACTGATTGGCCTTATGAAGCTTTAAGCTGAGATACAAAGTACTCTGACATAAACTGGAAGAAAAAAAAAAAAACAAAAATACAAGACAAAAGTGTAAGGTTACAATTAAAGCTACATTGATTTATGAGATAGCTATTTCTATGTACTCCATCACGTGAGACTATCTACATAAAACTTGCACTTAGGAAAAAAATTTAATAATTGTAATGCAAATTTAATTTATTAGACTATAAAAATAGATACAATTTTTAGGAAAGTCAAACATATTGATTTTTGGGAAGAAAAACATTTGTTGATTTATTAATTAATTTCTTAATTCTGAATATTTGTAATATTTTATTGGAATATATTTTTATTTTTATGAATATTTGTGACTACTTCACCTTAGTGCAGTCATATAAGTACTAATGTTTTAGCTGCTACTTTGAGACAGAACTTATAGCATTTACAACTTAGTACACTCACAGTCAAAATTAATTTCATTTTATTCTTAACTCCAAAACAACAAACTTTAACAGGTTTAGAAAAGAAGTAAACTGTTTCTGTATTAGGAGTAACCATATATCTTCTGTATGTAGGGACTACTTAACTAATTTACTTGCTTACTTACTTTTTTTTTTTTTTACATTCTATATATAATTCTTTGAATTCAAACTCATAGAAAAAACATTGATGAGATTCAGCTTCAGAGGAACAGTTTTTGGCTCATAATATTTCAAAAAACACATTTCTGGAAACTTTGCCATATTAAATCTTATTAATACAGGGGTCTGGCACATTCATTATTGAGTTGTCATCATAGTCTACAGGATATAAATCTAAAAAAAATGCCTTCTGTATAAAGAGAATTCTTTATTAAAACCACCTTTCTTCAAAACTATATTACATCAATATGTGATTTTTGTGTGCGCAGGAGTTCCTTTTATGTCACCATGGTTGGTCAACTGCCTGCTTGTGTTGCATCAGTAGTAGAGCTATTAGAGAATGTAGAAAGCAGCTTGAACAGGTGACCTTTTAAAGAAAAGCTTGCCAAACCAGAGATCCCAGGAAGATCTTCATTAAAGTGAATGGATTATCTACCCATTTCTTTTTTTTCTTTTTTTTTCTGAACTTGAGAATTGCAACATCTTAGGGTGATTTTGTTTCCTTATATTTGATAGCTCCTTATATTACAGTTCAAGTCTGATTTTGTATGTACCCCAAGCAGATAGCAGATAGTGCTTAGAAGCATTAACAAATTTTCATGACTGGTCATCATCTGACAGTTTGTTGTTATTTTTGCCAAATTCTCTACAACATATGAAGTTCTACTGCAGGTAGCTAGACAGTGTATAATGACAGAGATGTAAGTTTTATCAGAGCAGCCTACTTAATATGCATGGATATATAGAATATTCCTGTAAACAAATATTACTGAAATTAGTCAGCACTACCAAATACATATTTCAAATCATATTGTTCAAAATGTGAATATCAGCAGGTTAAAGATGACTTCAGGGACACCTGAGATGTATAGCAAATTGCTAGTTAATATGCTTCCACTAATGATGAGCATACTAATACAGAGTACACTAATATTCCACACTTAATGGATTCAAAACAATCTCTACCTTAGGCATTGAATCTCTCTAGCCTGTCAGTTGAACACAGCTTTTCTAGAGTTTCCCTGGATTTTTCAGACTGCCTAGTAGATTCTTGAGAATCTACTCAAGAATTTTCAATGCATGAGAAAATATACAGGGAATTTTTTATCCTGTCTTCCTTCAGTTCAAGGAAGTTGTCATCTGCTTCAGTCACGCAGAAGAGTTCAGCTAAAAGCAACTGACTTGTGAATTCCAAAGTTGTGCCAACACTTCCAAAACTGTGGTTATGTCAGTATTTGGCTAGCTAGAAACAATCATTAGGTGCCATGTTTCTAATTAGCAACAACTTCATGGTTATTATTTTCCACTCTTTAAATGGCAGACAAAGCAGTTCTCCATCCTCTTTCAGAATTAATTTAAAAAAAAAAAAAAAAGGAAAAAAAAATTTGCTAAGTGTATCCTTTAGATAATTTTGTCCAGCACTACTACTAAAAATGCAAAATAACACAAGGATAGATTTTAATACTGACAGACAGAAATTTGTCTTTAAACATCTTAGTTCTTGAATACCTTGATATCCTGAAGCAAGATGAGAAATTTTCTCAAGCTGTATACAGTCCATGGCTGCTTTACACTTCTTACTCTAACGGTCATAGTGAAATGATCTTTTCCAATTCTCAAGACCATACTTTTGCAAGGGGATAAATGCTTTGTCCATCTGTGACCATTTGTGCTGTGAATAAAAGTGCAGGGAAGATCTTGTTGCTAAGCTGCCAGAAATTGCACAACAGTTAGATAAAAGACCTGGTTACAAAAAGGAAAAGGCCTAGTGGTGGGAGAAAAGCAAACATTTTCACAGGTGACTTGGCTAGAGAATCAGTTCAGTAAAGACCTTTTTTTTTAGTTTGAAAGAAACCGAAGAGGAAAAAAAAAAAGAATCTGAGACTTTATTTTGTTTAATTATTTGAAAAAGATCAGAGAGTAAGTAAGAAAATTGTCTACAAACATACCATGAAATAATTATGTCAGAATGGACATTAAGTAAAAGCAGATAGGAGCAAAAATAGCCCCTATTGTAATTAAGGGGGTGGGGTGGGGGTGGGGGAAACATATTAAAAATAGAAGCAAATTCATGAATCAGGGCTTCAAGAACTCTAACAGCATATTTGAAGAACAAAATAACTTGTCACTCAGTCTGATCTTTTTTTTTAAGCTCACATTAAACTTTTGTCTTTGTAAAGGCTACTAATAAGAGGAATCTTACATCTTAGGGGATATTTTTCATTACTTTTAATATTGTAATTATAGTTGAAGCTTATAAAATAAATTATAACTTCAGTTAAAGACCTGTCTTTACTCTGAAGAACCCTTTTGATCACTTATATCTTTCTTACAGTTTAATTTGCCAGAATTAATATTTGGACAGGTGGGAATCCGCCTAAATGTGGCTTTTTAATATAGCTTTCTAAGGAAATAAATTTTCTGAGATAATGTTGGTCATCCTTCTTCCACTCCTTCCTTTCATCAAAGCTATTGAGTGAAATGGCAATGAGCTAAACCTAATTATTTTTTAAAAAAAAGAGTTTACAATTTTTTTTTAAATCTGTAAAGAATTATTTTTAAATTCAATTTCATTGTAATGCACAGATTACATTTGTGAGCTCTTTAGATGGATAATTATATTAATTCTGTTTTTAATGAAGAATTTAGCTTAGAAATATTGAGAATTTTGAGTACTGAAATCCCAATTATGTAGTTAGCTGTTGGAAACACTGAGACACTATTTCTTAGATTATTTTTATATACTTACTAGCAGTTACAAAGAAGAACTTTTTAGTTACAGTTCATTTCATCCTAATATGTGCTTAAAGTTGATCAGATGAGTTGTCCTTATTGCTCTTGACCTCTTTATAAAGAGTATTAAGGACTCAGCAGTGCTTTATTGCAGAATTGAATCCTAGCACTACTTCTGAAACAAAAAACCCGCAAATTATTAAAGATTTTTTTAAAATTTCACTTGTAATGCTAAAGAAGAATAAACTTTATGGTCCACAAATTTCTAGTGTCTTTAAAACTATACAGTATATCCAGTGTGAGATAAGAACGAGTCTTTCCCTGTTCTTCTCTGGTATTTGATGTTAAAAATCAACCTCAATTCCCAATTTCTTCTCACATGTATATAAATAGTTTATATGCCACCTTATTTTTCATCCTTTTCTCATTATTGTAATACAATTGAATAAAAAGTCTCTTGCAGATTTTGGAAATGATTTGCATTTACTTAGAATAATTTTTATTACAGTACTAATACTGATAATTATATAAGGAATAGTTGTCACTTTACATCAGGTCATTCTTTTTCATCAGTCCTCTTGTAAATGGTGCAGATTTCAGGAAGACTTGTTACACCTTCACCTAATCTCCAAAATTTTCCCAATAATTTCTTACAATATTTAAAGTATTATGAAAAATTCTACATTTTCAGTCATAAGGAGTGGTATAGTTGTCTAACAACAAAGTATTTTGTGTTCTTGCTTCATATTTGCTGCTTAAATGCAGCAGCCCAGAACTGAGTCGAGAAAAAGATACAGTTATGTGAAAGATTTCCAAATATGAGCTATAAATTTCAATTGCACTAATGGTTTGTCTAACATAATGAAATCACATAATATGAGCCTAAGAAGTGTGAAAAGTGGATAAATAGCAGATTTGTAGCTGCAGAACAGAATCTGCGAGCTTAAGTATTTTTTAGAGGAACTTTAACTTTTGAACAAACATCTGCATTATCATCCTCAGGATCAGCCACAGCTGACTATGGTGTGAAAAGCCACAATCTAAATATCAATGGTAAGCCATATCTTTCCCTACCCCACCCCCCACCCCATAATTTTAACAGCATCTGTAAAATACTGAGCTCCAGCAGAAAGAATTCCTAGTGGTCCCACATGAAGGAAAAGATAGAGTGAAGATAGTCCTTTTCCACTTTCCTCTCAATTTTTGCTTATGTGGATCGAAGAGGACGGGTGGAAATGGTAAGAAATGGTGAGAAAATTTGAACACAAGGACATCACTCCATTTTTACAGCTTTGTTTAATTAATTGAACTAGGCTATCCTCCCCAAAATACTCCTTTAGATATCTGACAACAAAAGGCTGCATAACACAATCAACCTCAGTTCTGCCAGTTAGAAAGCATTCAGAATTCCATCAAGCTCTTTCTATTTTTATGGCTCCCTGCATTCTGACTACTAAGTAAAACAGGATTCTTTCAAAGTCCTGGGCATTTTGCCACCACTTTGGGCCATGGGGCCAATAAAAATCATTAGCAATACATAAATTTTATCCAGTGGGCTTTCCTGAACATGTGCAAATGTTCATAAGGTTAGAGAACAGAAATCCATATGTTGTATCTTACATGCTTGGAATGCATTGAGTTTAACTAGTTTAAAATAAGTTCATATGAATATCCCAACATTTTTATATCAAATTAGGACACATGTGGTTCAAGTACCACAATAAGAGTCCTGATTAAATAAACAGATTGCTATTACATTCCAACAGATAACATCAATCTGCAAAAAGCACTGTTTTTTCATCTTTACTGTATTGTAGTAATACTAAACTACAATATTAATGAAATATCCACATTTTCTGAAATGGAAATTTGCTCTTTTAAAATAGAAAGTTTCCATCTTTAAGAGACTTAACATTTCCTGTGTTAAAACAACACTGTTGAGACATTTGGAGGTGGGGAGGGCAGGAAATCTAGTATTCAGTAAAACATTTCCATGGGATATTATGGAATATTCTGGACTCATATTAACTCAGGTATAACTTGCTCTCTTAGCATGACTAACTTACCTGACTTATTCAGTAAGAAGTGCATGCTATTGTTTAACTATAAGTTTGATACACTTGGGAAAAAAAAAAAAAAAAAAAAAAAGAAAAAGCCTTATTTCTGATTTGTTCTTGTGCTAATTTGGGTAAGCAAGACAGATAATAGTTAGTTTTGTTTTGTTCAAATGCGCTTTTTTCGGGACTAGTGTAAGGTAGTAGCATAATTTTGATGTGAAAGCTAAAACAGCAGAAGAAACCTGTAAACTTTAAAATAACCCAGCACCCACACTTAACGGAATCCTGCTCACGTTGCTCTATATTGATATTATTTTACTGAAAATTTTGCCATGACAAAACTGAGCATTTAAACTTCCCACAACACCTTTTTAGAATACACTTGAAAACAATTTCACAAGGGGGCTTTTTTGGAGTTAAATGGAACTGAAGCTGGGTTTTCTATAATTGCATTTTATTATGGCTCTGGCTATACATGTATCCACCCACACCAAAACTATTCCTTTCTTGGGGCTATTAGATTTTGAAAATTGTAGGACATTGTTGACATGGAAGCATTGAGGCAGAGCTCTCCTGAACCAGAGATAAAATTTGACCACTAAATTTATTTTGCCTAGGAGTTGTAATTACTATGATGATACTAAAGTGATTGTCAGTGCAAGCATATCTTAGAATCAAAGTATGTTAAGGAAAAAAAAAACAAACAACAAAACAACACAAAAGGACCTCAAAATAAATCAATTCCTCCCTAAGACCCATCAGAAATAATAGCTAAAACCACTGCTGCAGAGATCTTAAAATCCCAGCAAGAGCAGGAAAAGATTAAAGGGAAAAAATAATGCTATTTTAAGACAATTAATGTGACCTGAGGATATTCTTAATTTTTTATATTGTGATCTGAGGTTACTGATGTCACAAAAATTTTGGATCCTTAGACTGATTTCAAGTGACTGTGGAGGAAATGTGCTGCATTTATGTTCCTGTCAAATTAAGTCACCATGATCTAAATTTTCTGCTCTGTGCACTGATTGTGAGAACAAAGTGTCCTTAGAAAATGTGAGTATTTTTATTGCACTGTTTTGCAATGTTAATCTGTATAGATTGTCAAAATAATTTGTCTGTACATCCCCTTTCTTTCAGCTGTTACTAACAGCTGTTTCTTAATTTATTTTGTGGTTTTCAGCTGTGTAAGAGTGATTAAAAAAGTAGCACATATAGTTTAGTTTTGCTAACATGTGCAGTATGCTAGGAACTTATATAAATTGAGGCAAAACAAAGGTAAAATAACTGGAGGATTGACTTGATCAAAGCAAAAATAAGGCTCTGGTAAACAGTACATTTAATAAATTAATTTTATTGATTTTTTTAAATATAGAAGTATTTAATCTTTTTTCCTCAGATAATTCCGTGTTTAAAATGACTAGAAATATTGCCAAGTAACCATCTAAGCATGAAAATCACAAAATATAGTTATAAAAAAAATCTGAGTGATCATAACTGGAGAAAGTGACGCTAAATGTAGTGGGAAACCTAAAAATTTAGTGCATTAATGTATTTACCTTACTAACCTTGGAAATTCTAGCTTTATTCTTTATTTGATATAAGTATTTTACTTAAAATGACATTCAACCTAATTGGTTTCAAAAGCTGTTCATTTCAAATTTTTAATAGATTATTCAGTTCATGCCCATTATTTGGGGCTAAAGTAATATCATTCAAGGTTAAATCAAATAAAATTAGATGACTTGAGCTTCTACAAAAAGGAAAAATGAAAAAAATCATCAATCTATCCCTTAGAAATTTCTAAGGTCAATTTCAAATACATCATATACATATATATTTATATTATATATATATATATATGCAATAATATTTTAAATAATCTTAAAAAAAATTACTATTATGCAATATGGGAGTTTCCAAAAGAAAGAAAAATTATACTTTTTTTTTGTTATTTCAATTAATTTTTTTATATTAATTTTAAATTATTTTTTTTAAAAACCATATTTTTGTTACCTTTAATATATTATTCCTTTTTTTTCCAAAAGAAAGATGATTAGTTATCTATAGCATCTCACTGAGATTCTCTATCATTCTCTAAAGAAGAATATAGGGAACATTTTTCAAGACTAATGGTGCATTTAAATGTATAGAAATGTATACATATACACACATACATATAACATTTTTTGATTCTTTCTCCTCTGTCTCCCCTTATCCTCCATCCAGTAATTAAACATACCAGAGTTTCACGCTGACTGATGATGTGTTGGACTAACCATTATATGCCTTCCAGCAGCACTTGCTCACAGTGCAGCTTGACTCATTTATGAGGTTACTTACGTAAGTCCTCAGTAAAAATAGTACACGTAGTGAGCTAAAAAGTGCTGTCAAGCACCAAAATAGAGTAGAAAGGATGCTCTGAATTGTCACTTAGCATCCCTTACATGTAATTATCCTTTATTTCATTAGCAGAGTAATTTAATTGTTGTGGATGTTGGCACTTGTAGTCACTTAAACTGTAGATCAATACAAACTTTCACTTCTACTCCAGATTTTGAAAACAGAGTGGCTGAGGCACAAGCACATTTTACAAATTAAACCAAGAGCAGATGAGTGCTGCACATAGAGGATAACACTAAGATCTGAAATCATCTGATAGGAGGAAGTCAACCCTAGGCTAGCTTTCGGCACCAGGTATGCACCAGCTCGGGTCTCCGGTCAGAAGGATCCCTGACAGGACTCTATGCTGTGTGTCTGCCACGTGCATCATGGAAAGAAATTCGTTGCACTCCACTGCATTAGATATAAGGACAGTATGAGTAGTAACTGATTACTCACAACTATTGAAATGTATTTTGTCTTATAATCAGAATAATAAGCATATGATTTATTTAGGATTGTAGAGTTTTTTAAAACATCGTTTTTTCACTGGATAATATTGTATTACCACAAATGAATATAATCACGTGTTAGTCGTTCTTTTTCTACACAAATGTCATTATTTAATGGTTTCTGATTAACTTTCAGCTATTCACAAGAAAGTTACATCAAAAGGCAGTTCTGGCCTTTCTTATTTGTGATATATTCTTTACAGAAGTACAACACAAATTGCTAAGACTTTTATCTCTATAATATTAGTTTATTAATTTCTCTTCACTTTAAAGTGATAAATTTGGATTTATTTTGTTCAACTAGAAAGAAATTTTTTAAAATGGCAAGGTCTTAGAATAATTATTTTGTCTTTTTCAAGGACTACAATTGGTTTTAAGAGGATTATAAATAGCTTCAAATCTTCATATGACATAAAAATCTTCATTATTATGTTTCACTTTATTTCAGTAGATTTCATTTTGTATTTCTTTTTTTTTTTCTTCAGAAGATATGTGTATGAAAAATTAGGATAGAAGTTCTGATGAATAGAATAGTTAATCTTGGAAAGCTGTAACAAACTTTACGTACTTTGCCACTAATATCACACAGTCTCTTCTGTCCATATCCCTAGACAGACCTGGCACAAGCTACTCCTCAATACTTTTTTTAATTTTCAAAAGGAAACTGGCATTGTCCTTGTTGAATGTTGCTGTTTTCCCTATAGAATTGCTCTTTTTGCTTTTTTCTGTCACTGGAGCCTTCTAATGGAAATGTTTTGTGAAATCTGGAATATCATTTGATCTTGAATTTCCCTTAACTAAAACCAAACAGGGCCTTAGGTACTTGCTTGGAAGAAATACTTGGAAAATTAATATGAAGAAGCACTGGTGATTATAAACATCTGTCCTCCAGCACTGACCACAGACCATTTTCAAATCACTCTGACTGGTTTATTTTAAGTGATTAATACAGCAGCATCTAAAAAAAATCTATGGGATTTACTGTATGGAACATTTATTGTAAAGAGGGCAATAGACCTGCTACTGCAGGAAGGATAAGTTTGTCTTTTGTCATCCTTCATTGGTGATAATTTTTTTCTAGTGTACTTTTACAAGAACAACTTAAAGACAAAGCTATGTTTAAATTTTATATATATATATATATATTTAAGTAAATATGTATATCTTGTGAACACTGTTAAGCATCAAAAAGACACCTCTATGTCTTTACTTTTTTATTTTTCTTCTGAATATTGGAACACAGAGCTGTAGCATTGCTCTGCATAAATAACATAAAATACATAGCCATGTTCTTTGGGGAAAAGAAACCATTTCTCATCTGCTGAACAAAATACCTTTTTGACTTTCAAAACTATGCAGAACTGCTGTATTTTATACATTAGAGAATGTTTATACAAGCATGCTTTAGAGAAAAAAATATCTGGATGAACAGACTTTATCAGGTGTCAAAAAGCATCTGTTGATAAATGGCTTTATATGTGTTCTGAGTTAACATTAATCAAAAAAGGAAAGTATTTCCTCTTAATCCAACCTCCTAGAATAATCACACATTTAAGCAGAATATAAATTAACTAGAATGCCTTTGTAAAGCAGGTATTCCAAGATTTTATGGTAGTAATAAGTCTGGAACAAGTAGGATTATAACAAAAAAAAATGAAAAATATTTCACACATTCTTAAAAGCCAGCATATTGTTTAAATTTCAGCTATTCTATTTATTGGATTTGTGCTAAATTTCTGTTGTAAATGGAATCCTTTCTCTCTTCCAAAGTGAAACAACTGTGCAATACATTAGAGATTACTGTTTGTAAATAATACTAGCAGGGTCCTTCTCTGTCTTACAGTTATGTGCAGCTCTGCAATGTACCTCTTGAAGGTGGCACTTGTTAAGCAATAGAAGCATTATTTGGTCATAAAACAGAGTAAAGAGGAAAACAACAAACCAATTCTAATAAATAATGCAACATTAATGACTGGATGGTGTGTACTTCTCTGTTAATGAGTCTGAAAATGAAATAAAAATATAACTTGTGTTAAATTCATGGAAAACGAGGCTGAAAGACTTCTCAAACACTTCAGGAATTCATCTGTGGAAATTTCCTCTTGAAGAGAGGTCATTATATCCAAACTTTTCTTGACAGATGTTTATCTAACCTGTTCTTAAAAGCATCTAGAGAGTCCACATCCTGCCAGAGCAATGATTTACCTTGCTTAAATACCCTCAAGGCTAAAAAGTTTTTCCTAGTGTCTAAGCTAGACCCCCTTTGATGCAATTTAACCTATTTCTTTTTCCTCTCCCCTTGTAGAAGAGTTCATTTATACTTTTCTGTTATAATCTTTCACAGATTTGAAGGCTGTTATTTTGTCTCCCTTTAGTTTTGACTTCTTTAGACTAAACTAACTGAATTCTTCAAACTTTCCTCGCAGGCAGTTGTTTTCTAATTTCTGGACATTGTAACTCTCTTTCAGACTGTATCATACTCGTCCAAATCTTTGTTTAAATGTGAGGTCCAAAATCAGGCCAAGAAGTCAGCTGAGATCTCACTCAGATCCACAGACAGTAAGGATTTTCTGAAGTGTCTAATTTATGCTAGTATTCATACTCTTGTATGTTCTTTCAAGAGCAGGAGAGGTACCATGTATTGGGAATGGCGATCAGTCACCTAGTACCTGTGCAACTAGGAGATGGACACTAAGGACCAGATTCATCAGCCTGTAAAAATTAGATACCTTGCTATTAGGACTATCTCTCAAGGTTTACAAGCAACAAGTCATTCCAAAAGTCACACTTATGTAGGTGAGGTCAGTCAGCAACAGCCAATGTGAGAAGGCTGAAATATTTCCTGTTCAAGACTAAAGATGATCTACTTTTGGTCTGAGAACTTAATCCTGGCTCATTATATTCCCACTTGACCCTGAGAAATATCCCTTTCCTTTAGGAGAGAAGGGCATCTCCTTTAGGATGGTGAGTGCAATGAGTGTGAGCCGGGTGTAAGGATGGGAGAATTTGTGCTGCACCTGGTCCACCGCATGCTAGGACATTCTTCTTTTGGTTGGTCCAGGTCTCTCTGTCTCTGAATTCATCACAACTACTTCATATGCACATTCAGTTGCTATGCCATTGATTTCAGCTCAATACAGAGTGTAAAATATATATTAGTACTGTGACACTTTAGTCATTTTTCTGTTTGGCCTTTTAAACAATAAACAGATAGTTAATCTGGTTTGTATATACAAAACACTTTTTCATTCTCAAATCCAAATCCCTTCCTGACATACTCTCATGTGGTATATCCCTGGATGTCTTGCTGTCTTGGCTTAAGCAGAGGGATTTTTATATTATATTGAGATTCTTTGAGATGGTACTGATTTTATTATATTTTACTCTATGTTTCTAATGCAGAGTCCTAACCAAATTATCTGCTTCTTTTCCCCCATAGGACCACATCTGATCTTTAATCTACCTGAGAAGTGGTTCTTGTTGCCTCAAAGCAAACAGATCTGACATTTTGCAAATACCTTTTCCTAATCCACTAGTTCCCTAACTAATATCTGTTGTTAAGCAGAGTTGATTAGCAGCTCTGTATGGAGCCTCTGCCTGTTTGCAGAGCTGTTGGCTCCTGCCTACACTAGTGTATAGCAGAAATGGACTTAAAGTAAACAGTGTTGCCACACTGAAGATAGGGAAACATGCCCAGATCAATTTAACTTGCAAACAACTTTTTAAGGGATTTTGTAATGTCAAACTGTTTATTTTCAGTGACAAATTACAAGAAAATCAGGGAGAAAAATGAGTTATAAATTTAATCTAGTTACACAGAAAAGAAAACCTTAGAAAGGTTTGACAATTCTGACATCCCTGGAAAATTCTTAAATTTTCTATAATGATGCTATAACAGAGGAGGCAATAATATCATCTCAGCTTAACGATGTAGCATAAGATCATTATTTAAAGCTTATCAAAAGCTCATAGGTTCTTCTTCATTAGTTTAAGGTATGTCAATCATTTTTAGACCGATTTAAATAAAGATTGATATATGCTTTTTGGTTTACTTCTACAGTTCAAACCTTTTTTTCATTTAATTAAAAAAATTATAGCTCACATATATATTCATAGGTGGGTAGGTGTGTGCTTGTGTGTATACTTGATGGTTTTTGATATCCGTATAATTTAAGGCTGGATATGTAAATTAAAAAACAAAACAAAACAAAACAAAGACTTCTGACACCGTAGGCTCAAGAAAAAACATAAGTCTGGGAACTGGGAAATATCAATGATTTACAGTTCCAGCATCATGCGTTGCTTCATTTTATAATAATTTACAGCATTTAATCACAGAATATTCTGAGTTGGAAGGGACCCACAAGAATCGTCAAGTCCAACTCTTAAATGAATGACCCATACGAGGATCAAGCCCACAACCTTGGTGTTATTAGCACTATGCTCTAACCAACTGAGCTAATCTCTGGGTATGTTGTAAATAGATTGTTTTATGGGGATGTATTATACCATGAAGTGCAGTAAAAATAAACGCAGACAATATTTGATTTATATAAAACTTTGAATTCTGTGATTTATGTAGAAAAGTAAGTCAAGCATGAAAATGGTTCTTTGGATTTGTGAAAAAAAAATTGTTTACAGAAATAGTGCTTACACACACTTCACTGGCTTACAGTAGTACTGCATAGCATATGCCACCACAAAGTTTTTTTATGGCATTTCGTCTTTGGAAAATGCACAAACTGCATCCAATGAATTATAGCAAATTTAATAATCTCTTATTCTTGTAGTAGTTTCTGAGCCATGACAGCTTTCTGCTACTGAAAGCTTTTTTGTGTTTCCTGACATTTTCCAATAAGATTGCAAACTGTCAGGGATTTTCAGGTTTGTCTAGAAAATTTCCCTAAACCAGTTACAAGGCAGAAATATCGAAGTTGCTGTGTGCATAGTGGACAAACAGCAATTTGGAAACCATCATCTTTTAGACTATGTTTCCCTGACAAAAAGGTCATGTATACTAATTGTGTATGGTTCAGAAAGAAATAATCATGTACAATTTGCAGATGAAAGTGATCTCAAGTCCTGGAATACAATTTTGGCTGCCACTTAGAATTTATTTTAAAAGAACTTAATTATTAAACTTTATCATGGGATATTTTATTGTGTCTTTCTCTTTCCCCTAACAACATTATATTCTCAAAAATCTTTTAGAAATATCCACTGCTGCCTGCAAAATGTAGCTATATTTATATTCCCATAGACCTTACACACATAATTGTATTCCTACACATATTTCTTTCTGTGACATTTTGAATTTAAAAATGCTTCTAATAATAATACAAAGCCTGCTGTCCTCATTCTCTAGAAGCAATAGTTCAATGTCAATATTTGTGGCAGGGTATTTGATAACTTCCAAAAAGTACTTGCATTTGACCCAACTGTTTTACAGTTGTGTAGCTAGGTTTTTGTAGCACGGTTGGGAAGGGCCTACAGGAGTGATTTCTTAAAGTAGCTGCTAGAAGCTTCCTCCATGTCTAGCAGAGGAACTGCCACATGTCTCCAGAATGGACTCACTGCTAGCCAAGGCCAATCTAAGCAGGGATGATAGCATATCTCTGTGATGATATATTTAAGAAGGGATAAAGTTATTGTGCAGATGTAACTGTGCTCTTAGAAGAGAGAGAATGTGTAAAGAAGAACAGCTGAGCAGACACGAAGATCTGTGGAGAAGGAAGGGCAGGAGGTGCTCCAGGTGCTGTTCCTGAGGTTTCCCTGCAGCCTGTGGTGAAGACCATCGTGAAGCAGCTGTGTCCCTGCAGCCCATGGAGGACATTTTGGTTCTGTGGTGGATGAAGGGATCGACTTGCAGCCCATGGAGAAGACTGATGCTGGAGGAGATTGATGCCTGAAAGGAGTTTGTGAACTGGTGGGAAGCTCACGCTGAAGCAGGATCCTGGCAGGGACCTACTGACCCATGAAGAGAGGAGCCCATGCCAGAGCAGATTTCCTGGCAGGCCTTTTGGGGGGTGCATACTGGAGCAGCCTGTCCCTGAAGGATTGCACCCCTTGGAAAGGAACCCACGTTGGAACATTTTGTGAAGACCTGTTGCCCATGGGATGGACTCATGCTGGAGAAAGTTATGAAGGACTCCCTCCCATGGGAGGGACCCCACGCTAGAGCAGGAGAAGGACTCTTCTCCCAGACCAATGGCAGGAGCAACCTGTGATGAACTGAAAATAACCCACATTCCCTTCTCCCTGGGCCACTGTGGGAGAGGAGGTAGAGCCTGGGAAGGAGGGAGGCGTTGGGGGGCAGGTGTTTTTAAGCTTTGTTTTACTTCTTATTATCCAGCTCTGATTTTGTTAATAAATTCAACTAACATCTAACATCTGAGTCTGATCTGCCTGTGTCACTAATCAGTATGTGATCTCTCCCCATCCTTATCTCAACCTATGAACTTTTTGTTCCCTCGTCCAGTTGTGGAGGAGAGTGACAGAGTGGCTTTTGTGGACATCTGGCATCCAGCCAGGGTCAAGCCACTATACCAGCAAAGAAAGGAGGGGTTTTTTTTCCTTTTTCAGCAAATAGTATCTCACTTGGTGAACTTAATTGTAGAATTTGAGCAG
Organism: Serilophus lunatus; assembly: GCA_013399895.1. Classification (NCBI taxonomy): domain Eukaryota; kingdom Metazoa; phylum Chordata; class Aves; order Passeriformes; family Eurylaimidae; genus Serilophus; species Serilophus lunatus. Next base: position 18,256 of record VXBA01005222.1, on the reverse strand, counting down.
ATAGGTATTATTCAATATGAGTAAGGTCTTCACAAGTAAGCCTAAAAGAATTAGAAATAATACTTCATAGATATTTGCATGCATCACTTTTTATATCAAGAACACTACACACTAACATTTCTGTTTTTTTCCCTCAACTTCTCTACCAATTTTATGTTTTAAAAGTATTTCTGATTTGTGTTTTTTTTCCTTATTAGTGTTTTACTTGTTCACATTTCATGGTTTTTTTGTGGTTTGATAATCACAGTATTAAGTTCTATATACTGAAGGGATACCTCAGAACTGTTGTGTAGGTAAGTGAAATGAAAACTCTTCATTATCCTTCGTAGCATATCCATAGTGTTTAGAAAATTACTTTTCAATGAAAGATGTGTATTGCATCTAGAAAAGTTACTTGATGTACTTACTAACTATGCTGATAGGTAAGAGCTCTACCTAGCATGCTACAGGTAGGGTCAGCTCAAGGGTTCTCAGCCATGTACCAAATTAATTTTGTTAGACTCTGAGCCTGGGTCTGAGGGAGAGTTTTGAGGAAAATGGGTTGGAAATACAATGGCTTTTCTTCAGGGAAAAACACAGCTGGTGTGCAGCTTTGGCCCATATCTATTACCTTCTCTTAACATTCTAAAAACCAGGATGAACATCCCACTGCCTCACTAAACTGAAGATATTGATGCATGCGGCATGTTTAACCTACTATATTTTCAATTAGCTGCATTGTTTTTATTAAGAATACAAACTAGGCTTTGAATTAAGTTTTGTACGTTCATTTTGGCTTTTCCATGTTCTGTGGATGGGCTACAAAGTTTCGGGATAATGTGCTTTTGTTATTCAATGAATTCATAAAGATGAATTTCTTGGTGATTCATGTTAGAAATATTTTTGGGTCTATCGCCTACTATAAATGAAGTAGGAATTAAAAAGTTCAAATTGATCTCTTACTAATTAGCAGCTATCTATAAAATCACAGCAAGATGTAAGACTATGAATATCAAAAAAATCAGTTAGGGAAAATACAGACTGTTACAAGTGAAAACATTGTAATAAATACTAAAACTAGTTTTGTTTGGGATCTTCGAGGCAGTTTAGTTACCTTCCTGTCCATTTGTGAAATTCAGTTTGGCATAAATTCTGTCAGTTGCGGAAACTCTTATTTGAATAACAGGTCATAAAGAGAGTGCCTGGAAGCAGATGATGTACAATTATAAAATATAGAATTATAGAATGCTAAGGTATTGGAAGGACAGGGACACGTTTCACTAGAACAAGGCCTTATCCAATACGGCCTTGAACACTGCCAAGTTCGGAGCATCCACAACCACCCTGGACAAACCTGTATCAGTTTTTCACAAAAAGACATTAGGAAAATTCACAATCCCCTTGTTAATGATGCCAAAGTTCTCATTTAAATTTAATCCTGTCTGAAAAGTACACTTGAAAGAACAGATTCAGCTGTTTTCTCTTTATCTTACATGGGTTATCTATAATCATCTAGAAAACATAATGCTACCCGATTAGAAGATAGTCTATTATTTGGCTTTCTGGATAGCGTCTGTTAATCTGTTCAGTTTTCTGTTATAACAGCGGTAGAATCATTACTGACATATTGACATTACTAACATTTGACCATCTAGAATTATATATTTTTGAGAAGTTTTTCCACCAATAACCCCAAATTTAAAATCTCATACTGGTAATCATAACAGTATTTTCACAAGGGTTTAAACAAACACATTTTCCAATTATAAACACCATGACAGGAAACAATTAAAAAGGTTATCTCATAAGTTTCCAGAAACAGTACATATTAGTGTAAGCTTACAATATCTTATATAGCAGTTCAGCTTTCGAGCCATGTGAGTTTAGAAAGAGAAAATGTATATACTGCCAAATAAAAGTTAAAAGACATTAATACAATCTTCCATTATTAACTCTGTAGAGTTTTCCTTTTTCACTCTCTGCTTAGCCACTACCTCTGACTTTTTCCATCAGGCACTCCAAAGACAATTGACCAATTACCCTTTGTCTATGAGGTTAATTACCAACAATACCCAGCTGACCATTAAAGTCCTACACAATCAGTATTTGGGTAGACATTAGACAGAAAAAAGTAAGAGTGTAACTAGAAAATGCTGGACAAGGAAAAATTCCACAGTTTTTGTGTACTATGTTCATTCATCTAACCATAGAATATGTAAAATTCCATTAGTTACTCATTCAGATATAGTTAACCTTTATTTATCTGTAGCATTGTGAAGATGCTCCTAATAATTCTTTTTGATGCTGTTCCTGGGCATTTGAGGGGGAGGCATTCATATTGACTGATAGAGTTTTTCGCTGAATAGAAATTACCTCTCTTCAAAGTGTGATATCAAAGAGTTTTTGAAACTGAAATTTTCAATAGTAAACACTTGTAAAGGAAGAACGAAAACAAGGACTAGAGTGAAATAGAAGTGCAATTAATTTTTATTATCTTAGAGCCTTCATTCATGACATATTGTTAAAATATTTGGATCCTGTGTGAATAAGCACCAAACCAAAATCTTGCTGTTTCACTTTATATAAAAAAATAAGTATCCACAATATAAGAAGTTTGAACCATGTGGTCTACCATCTCTTATCCAAGGCTGCAACTTCACAATTGCTTAGAACAAAGCACACACACCAATTTAGTTTTAACTGAAATCAGTTTCCCAAATCAGGTCACTCTGACCAGGTGAATTCCCCAAAAGATGAAAAAAGGTTTAAGGGCTGAACAGACAGCTGAGTCAGGAGGAAAGTTTGAATCTTGAGCCCCAGAATAGTTGCCCTGACCACTGGGGAAAGAGGATGGGAGAAGCGTTTATTACACAAAATTATTAGACAAAAATATCTAAAAAGATACTTAAGAGTATTTCAGAATCTAAGTTCCCCAGATATATCCTGAGCCCATACCAGAGTAAAAGTAAGACATGGACATTTACTGCCCCTTTCTTTCTGCAACCTAGGTCTTGCTTTCCCTGTAAAGGAACTCCAGGATGTGCTTTAGAAGAGAGACAATTTTCAAAAGAAAGTTACAATGAATTTCTGTCCAATGCCTGATTCAGAAGCCTGGAAGACTGGGATGTAAGGCACACTGTGTACTAGTTTTGCATCTCAGTATAAATGAAACTGAAATTTATCACAGAACATGCTGTATTCTAGCACAGAGAACATTCCAGGAGAGATGCAAAACTTCAGAAGAGATTATACTCTTCAGTTCATCTTCTGAAGAGGAATTGAATCCACTGAGTTCCTGAGAAAGAGTGGTTCTGATCCTGTCTTTTTTTTGCTTGGATTAATACTTACCATTAAACAATCCCCAAATCCTTTCTCTGCCAAATTGACACAAATTCAAAATTAACATAATGTTTTTCTGATTGAATATTATAAAAAGTTCACTCCTAACAGTTGGTTGAATTAACTCTTTGCTTACAAAAAGACATACACAATCAGAAAATTATTTCATTCATTAGCTTTAGTATCCTTTTACATTCCCAGATGATATATGTGCCTAATGTGCTTCTCCTGTGTGAGCGTTAATTCACTTCTGGCTTGCCTTTGATGAGAACCAAGCAGCTCCTGCAAAGCAAAGGCTATATGTGATTCTCCAGTGTATTCTTATGGAGTTGTACTGAAAGATTTTAGGGAAAAAAAATTGAATGCTCTTCTATGACTTTTCCAACATTTTCCCAGAAGAACCTGTATCCCCAGATATTCCAAAATGCTTCCCAAGTTTATAATACATTGAATCATTTCATTCAATAAGATCTTCACTCTGATGTTTTTTCAACCATCTGGTCTGCACAGACTTTGACGACTATCAGACACTTTGAACTGAAAAAAATCACATATATAGATTGTGAGGGTCACAGAAACATGACATAGTGCTAAAAAAAAATCCCAGTGCTCCAAGTTATCTGTTGTAGAAAAACATTAGTCCCCTCTGGAGAAGTGAACTGTTCTAGACCATTTAGATTTTGTTTCTGCACGCAGTTGTGAACTGCCAAAGAGTAAATTCTCAGGATGACCTAGTATCTGTTCATTATGTAGTTCCATCAAATCTTTTTTTATGTGTTGTACCTTGGTTTATGTACCTGAGTAGAGACAGTTTTTTGTTACTTTTATGAAGGATGACCATCATTTCTTCTACTTTGATTTTAATTTTTGGTTGAAATAATTGAAAACTTACTATTTTTTTTCTATTTCTGTATTTGAATTACTGTTATTCCTATTCTCACCTCCCATTTTTTTGTTTTTGTACTTGCTACAGTTGATTTTTATTGTACTGAGAATATCAATTTCTTTGTACTTTAATACTTTGCTATAGTGCCTTTCAGTATTTTTTTTGTTTGTTTGGTCCTCCTTCTCTTTTGGTAAAAAATAATTTTTCCAGATGTATTGTTTTGGCACGTATATACTTCTTTAAAAGGTATGTGAAGAGAGACATGGCTTAGATTAAGAAAGTACTGTCAGTATCTGTTTATTTAAATCAGGGATTTTTATACTGAGGAATAGTACTATCCTGTTCTAAAGTGATGTGTGAGTAAATGAATTAATATGAATAAGAGGCTCTACATAGTGTAATGGTAAGATATATATTATTAGGGTAGGATGAGCGTCTTTTTCATTATTATGATAGTCGCTGAAGATAGTGTCTTAAATGCCTACTGTGCATTTAAGTGAGATGAGTAGCATGTAACAAATGGAATGAGTAATAAAAATAGGGGCTTTCTTCCTTCATATAAAGTTGTGTGATTCCACTTATTCTGGGTTTTGTAGCATTTTAATACAACTCAGATGTAATTAAAGCTACTGAAATACCAATTTGTTTTAAAAGCAGGCTTTGAAAAGGCATACAATTAGCTTACCACAGACTTTCAGAATTGTCTTGTATTTCAGAACCCTTTAAGGGACTACATGGTTAATGCACTTGTGTCTTATTTTTCTCCTTTCTCTTTTGATTATGTACCTTTCAGTTTCCCTTCCAAAACTCAGAAAAAAATTTCTTCTTGATGTAGAAACAGGTATAACCTATTTCACAAAGGCAAACCAGAAGTCAGGTGACAAGGAGGAAATAGTGTTGGTGAATACTCTCACATGAAAATAAAAATGTTTTGCCTTGTTAGGCTCTACCATGGTTGGATTTTGAACAGCCAGGGGTGGAAACAGATGTGGTACCTAAGGAGAGAAGTGCTAAAAAACCGTGGTCAAAACCAAGCAATGGTGGCAGACAGCAGGCTGTATACTGCTTCAGATCTGAACAGTGTTGGCTGATACAGGCTGTAGATAATCCTATGTGTCCATTTCATTGACATTTCTGGGGAAGGAGATGGGGGATATTCTGCATATTTTTTTGCACCAGGACAGATGACAGCTAGAAATAAACCTTGTTTTCATGGTTGAAATATCTGCCAAGAATGATCATATGCAGGCTCTGCTTCAGGTAGCATAATACTGAGCAAAAGGTTGGGGTAGTAAAGCAACTTGATGAGAGGTAGATGTAGCCCCACGTGCTCTTTACACATTCAACCCATATTGCTAATGCATGGGGTTGATGAGCACTGTTACAAGTAGAGCTTGGGTTGAATTCAACCTGAATTCCTGACCCGCCCCTTTCTAAAAGACCTTACCCATTTATCCTTTTGTCAATAATTGCAATGTTTGTGTGAAATCAATAAAACACTGTGTTTAAAAAAACCAAAACAACCTCAAGTCCTGACCTTACTACAGAGCTGAGAATTCAACATTCAGCTAAGGATGATAGCACCCACTGTGCAGAGCAACTGGCCAGCTGGTGAGAAATTCCGGCTGTCATCGAAGAGCAGGGAGTTAACATATTTATCAGATACTTGAGATGAAAAAGTGGTAGTTCATGGGGACTTTTTTCCCTAAGCCATCTGGTCCTGAGGTGCCTATTACATCTATTATTGAATCATTAAAGTCAATGAGGTGAATAACACGATTAAACTTGTTTACTTGTCATGCAACAGTCGGTTAACAGTGAAATGTAACTTCTACTTTCTGGTTTACTTTGCATTTAAAATACATCTTGGCTTCCCTAAGTGATACCTAAAATTAATTCCAGAAAAATATCTTTTAATTTGCGGTCTAATTTAAACATACGTTAATTCTTTTAACTCTGTTCTACATAGGAATATTGTATGGCAGTCACTGAAAAGACTGTTTCTTTTAAAACAATAAAACATAAATAATTGGCAATAATTACAGATATATATATATTCATAATTTCTTTCTACTAATCAGATATGTTCATGTTTATGGAGATGATGCACAAAATAGAGCTTGTTCGTGAAGAATTGTAGGAAAGGCAAAAAGCTGTAAATCTGATCGATATATAAAAGTCCTATTTGCATAAAAAGGTTTAAAGCATTTCATTAGATACACTCATAAAAATGTGAATAAGCAGTTATTGTATTACCATAAATGGATTATACTTCTTTGTACTAAACTAAGATTTAATAATAATATGGATTATATTGTTTGAATTAATTATTTAAGCCAAGAAATTTCACAGTAGTGACAGTGGAATTTAGAGTAAAGGTTTCAACAGCAATTATTACTGTTACCCTAGAAGTTAGGAACTAAATATGCTCCTTTATGTTAAGACCTCCTTTTGCAATCTGCAAATTTTAAAAATTACAAATATTCTTAGGTTTAATAAGTCAAGAGAATCATGATCTTATACTTCAGTAGGCTTTAAATCAGAGAATTACTGAGTCACATTTTATAGTAATGTGGATAATTATTCATACCAAGAAAAATAGGATTAAATAAAGAAATTGGAAAAAACATAAGAAACTGTATGTATAGCCATTGAATTTGCTTTAGTCATGTCCACACAGTCAGCTTTATGTGGTCTCATTGCCACTCAGCAACCTCAAACTCCATTCATCCAACCATCACACATTACAGTATGCTTTAAGACTGAAGTATAGTTTAAAATATCACACTGGAAAGAATAGATATTCCTCTGGTGTCTTGTCCTGGTAACTGATCTCCAAATACAAGTTTATCTAGTAGATGTCATATTTGGAAGAACTGTAGCTTATTTTCAAAAAGATGAAATAAACTAACATTATTGAGGGTTGTTTTACTGATTTGACTTTACCTAGAAGTATACTGGGAATGTTCACAGTATCATAGAATCATGGAATCATATAATATGATGAGTTTTAAAGAACTCATCGGGATTATCAAGTCTAACTTCTGGCCCTTTACAGGACACTGCAAGAGGGATGTCCTACATACTCTCTGGGAAGTTGGTGTTGAAATGCAGTTCTCATTAGATTACAGGGATTTTAAACTTACATTAATTTAGTTTTTAGTCCAAATATGTATTTTAACTGTTTAAGTGCTTTGCTAACTGAAGATATTGTAGATCACAATAAAATCATTTATCCACAATATCCATGTCATTAACTCCAAGATTTATTTCAAATGCTAGTCTACTGCGATATCATCAGCATAGAAGGATGTTTATGAATGTTCCAGTCTATCTAATCATGATATGCTTGTATTATTAATATTCTTATTGCTTTTTTGCTTTGCCATTCAAACTTCTTTCCATGCTGAGCTTTTCTTTTTTCTTGTATGTGTGTTGTTCTTGGTTTGCTTTTTGTTGTATGCTTTCTTTTTTAATCTTCTTTTCTAAGTATGTTATAAAGAAGGATTATAGGTGAGAGGGTGTGTTCCTCAGGATATATAACAAGATTTAATAAGAGGCCATTATCCTAGACTCTGATGAAAGCCCACTGCATAGGATTTCATTATTATATTCAAGACATTAAATGTAATATTATATTAAATGTATTATAATCTGAACTATTTTTCTTTTTATTGCCTGTTTCAGCTCTCCATCTAGGGACCAGAGGATGGATTTATTTTATTGTGTTGTGTTCTTTAATCTTGTATTGTATTTTATTTTGCTTATTTTCTTGATATTATTTGAAAAAAATGTATGATTTTTTTAATGTAGTACCACAATGAAATGTTAGATAAAAGAAATAATTAGCATATTACATTGCATTTATCTATGTGCTCTGCATCTTTCACTTTGTTGATTACTCAGTAAAAATTGCACAGCGCTTAAATGATTTTTTTTTTACTGAAGACAAAACTATTAAATTAGTAGAATCAGTCCAGAAATTTAATACAGCTGTAAATAAGTGAGGTAGGGATTTAATTTGAATTTGAAAGGGGCAGATAACTTTGATGCATATCCCTCTGAAATATCCACCACTCTGATCAGACTTCAGAATGATTGAACTATTGCACAAATAAAGTGGGCACATAGGTACCGTTATGACAATCTTTTCTGCTTTTCCATTTTGAAGAACAGATAAAGGAGTAATATAAATGAGCCAGAACTGACATTGTTGTAATATAGTGACTTGGAATTAGTTGGAGGAAAACAACATACCAGGAACAGGCCATTTATAATTTAAAAAGAGTAAGGAAAAAAACCCCACAAATAATTTAACTGTAATGAACCATAATTTCTGCTACCTTATCATGACAGGATGTTTGCTCTCTTAATTTATTCATATACACTTTCTGAAAGGAAAAAAGATGTTCAATGTGTATTTGTTTATTTTAAATCAAGAAAGTTTTATTTTAATTCTAGAGTTCCCCCAGTTTAAAAAAAAAAAAAAAATCAGTAAGAAACAGTTGACACAATTTGGCTTATAGTCTTATAACACCCATATTTCTCCATCTCTTCCACCTGTCAGCTTGGGAAAGCTGCCCAGGTTATACCAGAATGCTTTGGAACAAAACCAGTCCTTTAGCATACTAGGTGTTGACAGGCCAACCTGGTTAACACATAGTTCTGCCAGGAAAAAAAAAAAAATAGTGCTCTCTGGATAAACTGAATCATATTAGCTTTGAACATGTCAAATGATCCCTTGAAGAATGTAGTTACATTTGTAATATGATCCAACCCATACTGTAGAAAAAATCTGGGTGACTGAAAAAAAAATAGCAGTCACCACTTTATCATCAGACTTTTAAGGCTTTTTGGGGAAGAATTAAAAAAGTCATGTCAGATAGACAGTTATATTATGTAGCATCTATACTTTTATATCTGTGTTAACCCTACTAGGTAGATGCATTACGCCCTGGAACAACTTATTTCTTTCTATTGATTATGAAGGGAGCCTATAATGAAAAGATTTGGGGTAGCAATCTGCATTGCTGATGTCTATAACTGGTCAGACAAGGCTTATCCTTGCAGACTCATACTCATGACAAATCACCCAAATTTTTCTGATTTCTAGACACAAAACAAACTGTAACTCCAAAATATCCATGTCTGTATAAATGATTATGTGAACAACAGAAATTATTCAAATAGTTCTTTGAGGTTAGTGCTGGGGGATTTTTCCCATTATTTTAATTGCTATTGAACTAGTATATTGTGATTTTATTCCCTGATGTCTGGAATGAAGCAGACTGGATAATTTCTCATGTGTACAATGTGACTTGACTGTGCTGTGTCTCTTAGATTAGATGTTCTGCATGATCAGAATGTCTTTCAATAACAGAACTGGACCTGTCTTGTTTATAGAACATGACAATATTGCTTCTGTTTCCAGAGAATGATTTAGTCTTCTGACTTGTCTGAAGCAGAATTGGTTTGTATTTCATTTACTTTTTAAAAGAATGACTGTGGTGTAGAGTTGTATAAAGCTGCCAAAGGTAAAGCAGATGTAAAATTTTCCAAATTTGTTTTGCTTTCCTTTGACATTGGTATAAAAAGATGTATTCTAAAAAGGATGTAAAATACATGTAGAATGTATCTTTGGATGCATTTGGAAGTTGTTTGTGTTAAAAAATCCAATACTTTATGCACACAAAGAAATATAAGGATGCTGTCATGTATCAGACCAGCATTCTGCATCCCTGTGTCTTATAGCTTCAGAAAACAACACTAAACTTTTAAAGACAATCAGCACCATCAACAGCAGAATACCATAATGTGGTCATAGATATATTTATGTCTCTGAATTACTTTTTGTAATGATATAGGAGAAAAGTAAAATAAATGTGACTTAAAATCTTAGTTTTGCCTATTTTTAAAGTGGCAATACCACGGTGGTAAAGAAAAAAGAAAAAGATTACCCATAAAATTAAATGTATAATTATGCATTTTTTATTACATTGCGGTCCTCATTTCGTGACAGACTGTAGGGTGAGTTTTTAATGTTAGAAGATTTGTACCTAGTATTATATGAGTGACGAGTAATAAGCAATAAAATTATCTTCAGTTGGAAAATAACATATATCTATATAAGTATTTTAAGACTGCACACAATACTATTTATAAAACTCTTTGAATCAACTGTATTTTGGAAATGTCTATACAATTTTGTAGAAGTTCTTTTCATTCTTCCATAGTTTTAATAAAATAGTATATAGAATATATAGAGTTCATTGAGACAGTCTTGGTCTCATACTGAGAATCTCATACTGAACCTGTCAATTCCTTCTCCATTATCAGATCATTGCATTATCTAACAGGTGTTTAAAATTGTCTCCAAGTGGCCTTATGCTAAGACAAATTTGGCCCAAAGGTACAAAGATTATATTTTCCTGTAATAGCTGTCTATTTTTGTTGGTTTTATTGCCTTTTCCTAACAATAATAATTTTATGATAATCTTTAGAATTTTAATTCTTCCTTCTCAGTGAAAATGTCTACTTTTTAAGAAATCATCCAAATATTTTTCTTGTGTTCTTGTTTGAATGCAACAAAACTTGAAAGAAATATGAATCATCAGGACATTAATTTCTGGGTTTTTTTCATAAGGGACTTAAAGAAACAACAGACACAAGGACCATCCTGTTCCTTGCTGTTTTAACTAAATGAACATCATGCTTTATTTGTCTGGAGGAAAGGTCAGAGGTTGAAAATTGTAATATCATAGCCGCAGTTCTCTTCTCTTCTCTAAGAAAGGAGAAATTATGTTACTGTTTACTTGGGAGTAAATGTTTCCAAGAACTCACAATATCTGATACTAAAGAACTCACAGTATCTGATGCCAAAGAAATCCCTTTGGCAGTTTTATTTATATTATATCCCAGATCTCCTTATAAGTTACGATTTGAAAGTTTAGACCAAGATCTATTATCAAAAGCTGATCATGTTTTAGACATTTTGGTGTATTCTTTGGGTGTTGCCACTGTGAGGCAAGGCAAGGTGGGCATGCCAGCAAAGCTCTTCATGCTTTGTTGCAAAAATGGAACAGAGATGACACACAATCTCAGAAGCTGGTTTTGTGTCATGTCCTAACTGGTGGTTAAAAGAAAGCAGAAAAACCTAGAAAATTGTAACAGCAGCTCACACTAACACCATGCCACTTAAATTTAACTGCCTATGTATAGATTAATGAATTAACATTTATGGCCATCTTTAGGAAGTTAGTGATTGCAACATCTATTTTTTTTTGTTTTGTTTTGGTCATTTTTGTGTGGGTTTGGGTTTGTTCTGGCTTTTATTTTTCTTACTGTGTTAACATCATGTATAGCTCATATATAGTTTCTTTAGACCCTTCCTGAATTTTCTAAGCAACTTCTCCCAAAACAAGGGCAAAGAGCACAGAGAACTGAGCATAGGATACTTATTTATTTTAAGGGATACTTATTTAAAGAGAGTACACTTCACTCGTGGAGTGAAATGAAAGTGTGACTTTGTACCTTGGGATTTGTAGGAATTCTGTAAAACTGTAATCCACTTCAGATTTATTTTAAGAAGATACAAGCTGTTGAGCACCAGACCTCATAAAGGGCTATGTACGAAAGCAGCAGCTTCTGTAAACTCCTTCCAGCAAGATCCCTGTCAGCAGAGAAAGCAAGCCTCACTGTGGCATATACCAGAGTAGTCATGAGCACAGCAGCCCATCCTTGATTCTGTTCCTAAAGAGGAACATCGATCCCAGAGGATCATCCAACCACCTGGATCCAGCAAAGGACAGCATGAAATTTTTGTTGCCTGAAAAAATATGCATCCCTTGGACAAGAGAACCAGATGCCTATCTGCAGACTTGAACCTGAGTTGGAAGACAAACTGACTTAAGCTCCTTCTGTAGAAACTTGATATGTTTGCCTGTCTCATAGGCTGGGCTGAATGAACTCCATTCCTCAGCCAGGTGTATCAGTCAAGAGCTTACAGCAAGGTGACAGAAATGGAGGCCATAAGAGGTGACACAAAAAGCATTCACATCTATCAAAGGAGGCTTTGACTAAGCCCTCTGGAAGCATAGAAATAAAGTTCTCAGTTGAGACATAAAGTTTCGTAGAAAAATATTGTCAAAAATAAGGTTTTCCACTGGTAAGCAACTGTGATATTTGACAGATGTCTGCAAAATAAGAAATGGCTTCAAAAGTAGTTGTGAGTCCTCAGCACATGCTTCAATTTCTGCGGGAACAAGGTAAATTAAAGTGTGTGCCTTGTCTACACAAGAAAAATGGTTTCATTAGACTAAATTGGTTTGGAAGTGGATCTAGTGATACTAGGAAGATAAAAGTGTTGATTGAAGCTAGCCCTTTGTGGTTTTCACTTTTTACTTCTTCCTTTAGAGAAAAAACCTGCAATCTAAAAGTTCCCAGATGCTATCATATCCTGATGGTGCTTCAACTTCTTTTTTCCTAAATAATTTTCCCAACCTTTTTTTTTCCCATGTCTCTTTAATAATTTACCACCTTTCTTGGTGTAGTGTGGAGACCAGAGAATCATGGAATCAAGACCTCTGAGATCAAGTCCTACTTATGATTAACACTACCATGTCAACTAGACCATGGCACTAAGTGCCACATCCGGACTTTCCTTAAACACCTCCAGGGACGGTAACTCTACCTCCCTGTCAGTCCATTCTGATGTCTAATAATCCTTTCTATAAAGAAACTCAAATGGCCAACCTAAACCTTCCCTGGTGCAGTTTACGATTGTGTCCTCCAGAGAGGTCTAGATGCCTGCCACTCAACACATAAAAGTAGCCAAGGTTTCCAGTTCCAAACCACACAAATCCAAATTTGCATGACAAAATATGCTGGAACAATTTTTTTACATTTTAGGAAGTATAATTCTTTGAGTGGTGTGGATGGTTGTGGTGAATTATGATGTTAGCAAGTTTGTGAATCCTTTCCAAATATTTTCTCCATTATATTAGTATTTTTATATAGTTTGGTAAAATACAGAACTTTTCAACATAAAAATAATTAATTATTCTTAATTATAAAAACACTTCTGAAGCTATTTCTGTCAGAGTTTGCTGCCAGTTTTTCAGAAAAACATGTATAATAACAATAGAAAAGATCTTTCCTTTTCTGATCCTGTTCTTGTAACTTATGTTTTCAATTAACAGTGTTAATTAACCTACACTTAAAGGATTTGCTTCATGTTCAAAGAAAATCTTTAACATTTTTACTGGAATGCTTAACAACACTTATTGCACAGAAATTATATTCTAAAAGGTTTGATATACTTTTATATCAGTGATATATGTATATATATACAGTGATGTATACATACTTTTCCATACATACAAAAAGTTAATTTATTCTCTCCTGCTCACCCCACTCCAGCCATCTTTTACTGCTTTCTTTTGCAATTCAATTTTTTTCCTCTTTCAGGATTCATTTCTTTACTAGTTCTCTTCTTTGTGATACTCTTCCAATACTCTTTTTCTTTTTCTGTATCTATTTTCATTCCTCATGTATCTATTGACTTTCCCATTCCCCATAATTTCCACATCACAAAATATTCTACCAATTTTCCACATAGGTACTTTTCCTCTGCTCTTGTCCATGTATGGGAAATGTCAGTTTTCCATTATCTTATTCCCAAATCAGTATTTCAATGCTATTCTCTTTAATTACTCATCTGAACCCAAAAGTCAAGAACTCACAGCTCCTTACAAGCACTCACCTCTCCATAGCTTCCAATAATAACTGCTTGACACCTAGCTTGGTCATCACTTCCTCCTACCCTATCTGAATTTTCGGTAAAGAATTATTACAGCAGCAGCAAGACAGAATGGTGTGACTCTATATTACTTTGCAGAGTCTCATACCTAATATACTGTACACATTTTTTATTATACATTTTTTCCTCTATAGACCTCTCCTCTTCACGGATTTTATACAAAGCTATGTGTTTCAAATAAAACTGCACATGTTATTACAATATAGACTCTCCGTTTAAGGCAAAATCTGCAGTTTGAGTTCCTACAGGAATTTTTCCCCTCTAAAATATTTGTTCAGTCAACACCCATTCTCTCACAGCTACCTCAAAGGCATTCAATCAAATTCTTCAAGTTCCAGTAGGAAATGACTTTTACTTTCTATTGCCAGATGAATCATTAATGGGAACACTCAGAGATTTTCTTGTATCTTGCAATAACAAGCAACAGATAAAAACATAAGTTGAATGCGCTTCAAAAGTCCTTGTTCATCTATAACTAGAACTCAGGGTAAATCTTGTATTTTAGGAATGTATAGTTAATTGCAATTCGGAGAAATGCTAAACGTTTTCATTGATTAAGCACTGCTGTAACTGATAGGAACCATTTCATCCTTTTTTAAATCTGTATATAGTATTCCAATACATTAAAGATGGAAGAATGATTCAGCACACTTCTTTTGCATTAAATGGCTTTGGAAATAGACCCAATTTTTACTCAAAAAAATTCTGAAAAAGTTACATATTATTTTATATGAAGTGCAAGTTCTCACAGAATCACAGAATTAACTAGGTTGGAAAAGAGATCATCAAGTTATCAAACTGAAATAAAACTATTCTTTAGAGATTACAGACTTCTTTTAGGGAAAAAAAAACAAACTCCCACACTTCATCCCAGCCACTGAGGTAAAGAAAAAAATCTCTAGAAAATACTGAGTATTAATATTATATAGCAATAACTATGTTTCAGTTGTCAGACTTTTCAAGAGTAACACTTCTCTTCAGACCAGCCATTTGATGTTTAAATAGGTTATCAGTCTTTACCTTATGAATGGGTAAGAGTCTACAAGTCCAGTCACAGTACCATATTGTCATAGCTCTGAATAAGAAAATATCACAGTGTCTCCTGAAAAAAATTGTAAACTATTTAATATAAAACCGTTTTTTTCTGATCACTACACACAAAGAGATAATAATTGAGGTGCCTAATCTGATAGAAACTGCTCACATCCAAAGCTTTCTCAAAAGCAAGGATTCCATTTTGAGCGTTTTTGATTTTGTTTGTTTGATTTTCCTGTCCCCAGATTTGATTTGCAAACAAATTGAACAAAAGTAATGAAGCCATCTATTTTCATACGGTGATTTATTGTATGAAAACAATATATACTGGGGCTTCTTTTCTGTATTACATATACCTTTTGTCAAATGGTCAGAATTTGAAGATCCTCTTTTAGGGAATATAATTCTTAGTGGATGTTTATGAAGTCTGAAGAGCAAACTGGAATATTTGATACTTTAAAAGAAAATCATCACAGTGACGTTACATAAATTTTATCTGTTTCTGTGTAATAACAAGAATCTTACGTATCATAGTACTTGTGGTGGTTTGAGCACCACTGTTTAACTAAGGGCTAGCTCAATAGTGACGAGAAGACTGAACAGAATGTAACAACAGAGAAACACTTTATTCGTCTGGAGGTCAAACAAAGGAAAACACAGTTTAAGGGAACCCCAGACTTAACACAAAATTAAACCCAACAAAAACCATGCGAAAGGGAAAAAAACAAAAAAAGGAATAAGGCAACTGCTTTCAAAGGCCAGGCAGGCTGGCCCAGGAGAAGCAGTGGGAAGGGAAAGCCATTTCCTTCTTCTCTCTCCCTCTCTCTGATGGTAGCCAACTCCCAGCCCTTGAAGTCTCTGTAAAACACAACAGAGTAAAAGGTCCTCCCTCCAACCCGGGATGTTATTTTGGGGAAGCTTTCAACCTGTAGTTGTGCTGGATTGGCTCCAGTGCCAATGGGGAATGGGCAGAGTCAAGCCACGAGGCCTAGGAGTAGGAGAAGAGAAGCCATGCTCCTGCTCTCCAGCTTTGCAGGAAGCCAAAGAGAGTGAACTTCTGTTGCTTTGGGCTTTTAAGCTCTCCAAGTCCCGCGTGAGTCTCGTGGTCCTCTTCCCGGTTTCGCCCCTTTGGATTGGCCAGCGGTCTGGGCTCCACCTCCCCCTTCGAGGTTCCCGGCTCCAACAAAAAGGCGGTTCCTGCCCAAATTGTGAGCCGATGTCTTCCTGGCGCCATCTTTTACCAGCCGTGGGATGGCTGCTGCCTCCTAGGACTCCTGCCGACTGCGGGCACCCTCGAAACAGGGGTCCGGGGCCAACTGGGGCCACAGGAACTGCCCGAGCAGCCATCGCGCCCACACTGCCACGCAGGGGCTGTTCCCGGGGGCGGCCAGGACCACCAGGACCCCCTCTGGACCCCCCATGGCAGCACAGGAGCCGGCATGGCCACCGGAGTGCCTCCACAGCGGCGCAGGGCCACTCCATGTTGGGAGGGACCTGCTGTGCCCCCATTGCCACCCGCACGGCCGGGCCGGGGCCGCGCGCCGAGCTTCCCCCCACCCCCACCACCCGCAGGCGCTGCAAGGGGGGGGAGGAGGGGGGGGAAGCCCGCACCGCACCGCAACCCCACACCGGCACCGTGGGCTCCCGGGAGCTGGCCCCGCTCCAGGCACTGTGGACTCCGGGTCCCACCCCGGTTCCGCACACCGTGGCTCCTGGCCCCGTTCCGGGCACTGCGGGCTCCGGGTCCCGCCCCAGTCCCACATACCCCGCGCTGGGGCCGTGCTGGAGTTAAACTGTGTCCTGGAGGGAACCAGCAGTGAGTCAGGGAGGGAAGTGAGGGAAACAAAAACTGAAAAAAACAGGGTTTATACCAAAAATGGGGGACCCTTCCCTCCCCCTCCCTCTAAGAAACCCCCAGCACCCCCCTGTACCCCCCTCCCCTTTCAAACCCCTACAGTACTGATGCTTAAATAGGAATCCTTTCTGTAATTTTCTAAGTTTTGGCATTGTCATTTGTTTAAAAATGAGAAAACTTGAGGTGAAATTCACAGAATCAAAAAATATGCTGAGTTGGAAGGGACCTTGAAGGATCATCAAGACACTCTCAAGTGAATGGCCCATAAGGATCAAACTCATGACCTTGGTGTTAGTAGCACCATGCTCTAACCAACTGAGATAATCTCAGAATCATAAACTCTCCTTGCCAATGATGGGATTCAAACTTGTGGCGTGAAGAGCATGAGGGATTAATCAGGCTACGGCCTTGGAGGATGAAATGTATTGGTAAGAAATACTGACACTTTAAAAGTGATTATTCCCTGTTCTTTCTTGTTGGGGTATTCTGAAAATGCTAGTTATTATAAAATAAATACTTCAAATGTAATTGATTCTTGACTCTTCTAAATTACTAAAAACATACAATTACAGGTCACAGTGGAATTCTGAGTAGTAAAACCATAGTATTTTATCTTCTAATCATCTTCAAAATATTGACTTACTATCTGTGAATGTTCATCATCACTACAGAATAAACCAGAAAGACTTAGTTGAAGCTTGATCAACAACTGTGGATGCATGTGTTCAAAGAGCCTACCCTAATACAACAGTCAATATGTTCAAACTGATTGCCAGAATGTTTCTTAGACTAAAAGAATCAACTCTTCTGTCACATGCTTTCATTAAGTATTTTTAGGAGTTCACCCCCTGACAATTATTTAATACATTTAATTATATATTTGAAAAGTGACTACATATTGGGGAATTTTTTAGCCTAAGCAAAATTATTCAGAAGGAATGTGAGATGCACTAGACTTTCACAGCTGCTGTGAAAAGTAAGTACATGTCATCATTCTCTTAATTAAACTTCTGTAAATCTCACAAAATAAATAGTGTAAAAGCACTGAGACATGAAAATAAATATGTAATATCTCATTTTTTCAAACAGTATTACCTCTGGTACATACATATTTACCCAGTTCATCCACAAAGTGGTTTCATGTAAATCACCGCAGTTCCTGATCCTTTTACACAGAATTACACAGAATTAACGAGGTTGGAAAAGACTGTAGAGATCATCAAGTCCAACCTTTACCTAGGTAAAACAACCAATCCAGCACCAGTCTAACATCTAACCATCTAAACCATATCAATAAGCATGTGACAAGCATATCACAAGCACATCATCCAACCTATCCTTAATC
>VXBA01005221.1:838651-971933 GCA_013399895.1 Serilophus lunatus | reverse complement strand
GCCTGCATCAAGAATAGTGTTGCCAGTAGGACCAGGGAAGTTATTCTTCCTTTGTACTTGGCACTGGTCAGGCCACAGCTTCCTGGGCCCCTCAGTTTAAGAAGGGTATTGAGTTGCTGGAGCGTGTCCGGAGAAGGGCAACCTGGATGGTGAAGGGGCTGGAGCACAAGCCCTATGAGGAGTGGCTGAGGGAGCTGGGATTGTTCAGCCTGGAGAAGAGGAGACTCAGGGTAGACCTCATTGCTGTCTATAACTACCTGAAAGGAGGCTGTAGTCAGCAGGGGGTTGGTCTATTCTCTCAGGCTCCCAGTGATAGGACGAGAGGACACAGTCTTAGGCTGCATCGGGACAGGTTTAGGTTGGATATCAGGAGAAACTTTTTCACAGTGAGAGTGATTTCCCACTGGAATGGGCTTCCCAGGGAGGTGGTGGAGTCACCGTCCCTGGATGTGTTTAAGGATAGGTTAGATGATGAACTTAGTGGTGTGGTTTAGATGGTATAGATGTTAGGCTGATGTTGCATTGGTTGTTAGCCTAGGTAAAGGTTGGACTTGATGATCTCTATGGTCCTTTCCAACCTTATTAATTCTGTGTTTAATTCTGTGTGCAAATTCAAATCTTCCCTTTTGGAAGAAAGAAGGCCTTTGTGTTAATTTTTGCACTACATCAACACGTGTATATCTGAAAACTGCATTAAATGCATTATTCAAGAAACCTTCCCCCAATCATTCCCACTCTCTTTGGGTAGGGATTGCTTCTTTTTCCTCTTATGTCTTCACAGGTCCCTCTGGACTGCGCCAAGTGTTCTTTTGTGGTTTAACCCCATGTGGCAGCTGAGCACCACACAGGCTGCTCCTCCAGTGGGATGTAGGGAAGAAAACTGGAAGGGTAAAAGCAAAACAACTCATGGGTGTAGATAAGAACAGTTTAATAACTGAAATAAATATTGAAATAGATAGATAGATAGATAGATAGATAGATAGATAGATAGATAGATAGATAGAATTAATTCCAAATTATAATGAAAAAAGGAAATAACAAAGAAAGAGAAATAAACCCCAAGACAGACAAGCAATGCAAATGAAAATAACTGCTCATCACCAACTGATCAATGCCTAGCCAGTCCCTGAGCAGTGGCCTTCAGATAACCTTCCCTCCCCAGTTTTAATACTGAACATGATGCCACATGGTATGGAATACCCCTGGGGTAAGATGAGATCAACACTCTCAGCTGCATCCCTTCCCAATCTTTTGTACATCTTGAGCCTTCTCACTGGTGGGGTGGTGTGAGAAGTAGAAAAGGCCTTGATTCCATGTAAACACTGCTCAGCAGCAAGGAAAGCATCCCTGAATTATCATACCAGATCCATCACAAATACAAAGCATAGCCCATATCAGCTACTGTGAAGAAAATCAACTAAACCCCAGCCAAAACAAGCACACATTCTCAGGCAATAGATGTAAAACAATGATCCATAGCCTCAAAATTAATTCAGTGTTAATTATGAGGCTTGGATAGGGGTGCAAATAAGCTAACTGGAATTCTCGTATCCCTGGAAAACTTCACCATTTCATAGTCTTCAAAGTCCCAAACCAGAGCAAGATGAATTGAAGCAAATTAAAATCTTTTGTTCCCAAATTGATCAGGTAGCCTTATGACTCTTCTCTCAGGTAACTGGCGACAGAACAAGAGGACATAGTCTCAAGCTCCATCAGGGGAGGTTTAGACTTGATATTAGGAAGAAATTCTTCACTGAAAGGGGGATCCACCATTGGAATGGGCTGCCCAGGGAGGTGGTGGAGTCACCGACCCTGGAGGTGTTCAAGAGTAGGATGGATGAGGCGCTTGGTGCCATGGTTTAGATGATGGGCTGTTAGATTATAGGTTGAACTTGATGATCTTCAAGGTCTCTTCCAACCTTGTTGATACTGTGATACTGTAATACTGTGACTGTCATGTCTTTATTCCTCCTATTCTCTCCATCTCAAACAAGGACTAGACTGTAAAGATTGTTTTAGCTGAAATTTAAGAAAAATTTTTGTCCTTTATTTTCCTCCTTTTGTAATCTGGTTTTGCATTAAAAATCAAGATTCAGCTACCTTGAAAATTATTTGAATGTATAATGAACCAGAATATATATAGTAATAAACAGAAGGAAATTGATTCACTTTTTTCCCATATTGTTTAAGGGTTTGATGATTTGGGCTACATTTGATACCAGATAAAAAAAAAAAAATTAAAATCTTGTTTATTATGTTTTTTATTCCTTTATCTCTTCAATAAAATACTGGAGAATATTCCAGAAAAAAATCTATGAGCCATGCAATGAACCATCAAAAATTCTTTTATGGGAAGGGAAGGGAAGGTAAACCTTCAGCATATTACCATTACCATTTCCAACACAACATCCAAGCAAATAAAACTCAGTCATCTGATATGGCATCTTTTTGACCGGAAATGAAAAAAGTGTTGTTTTGATGCCATGATCTTTCTTTTGCTAGGCATTCTAAAAGGTAAAAATCTGAAAGTTACAGATGTCAAAACCCTACAGGAATAATTTTGCTAGAAATTTTAGCAGAAGTCAAACAGAATTAGACTGTGCACAGACATCCTACAAGGTAGCAATATAATGCTCAAGCATATAAATAAAAATAAAGTATGGACAGACATTGAAATTGTGGTAGAGTAGGATAGAGGTTAAAGATAACCACAATTTAGACCAAAACTCAAGTGCTTTTATGTCAGTTACATCAAGTATATTGAAAATATTGAGTGGGGATGTACTGGAAGAATGGCTAAACAGAACAAAAACAGGAACCAAAAGTACTGTATTAGAGCAAAAAAAAGGCTTAAGGTCTCTGTGTATTCCTACTTGCAAAAGGCTTGGTTACCTCCAAGCCTCAAAAAGAAACAATTTCTGAAGTTGCACTCCACAAAATTTGTTGTCAAATCTTCCAAGAGGTCATACAGCTAAAGGACAGAAAAGGAAGAAACACAATGT
The DNA here is from genome assembly GCA_013399895.1 of Serilophus lunatus. Lineage (NCBI taxonomy): Eukaryota > Metazoa > Chordata > Aves > Passeriformes > Eurylaimidae > Serilophus > Serilophus lunatus. The sequence goes on along the minus strand of VXBA01005221.1, from coordinate 968,931 downwards.
GATTCAACAGAGAATTGATCATTAGTCTGACCATAACTGTACACAACTTTTTAGAATAAACTTTGATGGAAAGAATAATTAAAGACATGGAAGGAAGTGGAAAGAAATGCTGCAGAGGTTTACTAAAAGTAGAACATGTAAGACTAAATATGAAAGTAAATAAATATTAAGACCAAGGAAGGGCAATTGATTCAATCTACCTGGACATTGGAACAATACTTAGTATAATGTGGCATGACAGAGTCAGAAACTAGGGATTAACATTAGATTATAAATTAGGAGAAGAACTGGATAAAGGGGAGATTACAGCGAAATTAGAAGCCTGGAGATGAAGGGTAATTAATAGGCACTTTCTTAGAACTATTTCTTAGAATAAGTTTGAATCATTTTTTTAATCAATTGGGTGCAGAAAAAACATATTTGCAGCTTTAAAATTTTATCATACAATCTGTTGGAAGAAACTTAATTTCTAGCTACTTCAGGGTCTTAAAGTATGCTTCATGTCTTTTAGCTTGCACACTCTTCCCCATAATCTCCCAGTTCCACATCAGGACAAGGTCACATTAGGCCTTGCTTCTCTCTTTCTCCCTTGTGTCCCAGTTTTCATAGGAAGGCAACTTAGATGTGGGCTAGAAGGAAGCCATGACATCCTGCAACTGGTTCCGCAGTCTGAACAGAGAAGGGAAACACACAGCCTATGGAGCGGCGCACATCTTGACTAGACAGATGATTTCTCTTTTGCATAACAGCTTGATGACCAAGAGGTACGCTGTCTATAAAACACAGTCAGCCAGCAGTGGGAAAAAAGAAAATAAAAGAAGCCATCAAAAAAGAGGATATTAGCACAAGAACAAGCTGCATAAACTACCAATAAATTTCAAAAGAACACGTAAGAGTATAGCTAGGTTAGAGAACCATCCCTCTAGCCTTGAAACCAGGAAGGTCCTGGCACAGTCTTGCAGTAGGAATAAAAACTACAAAGAAAAGCTAGATTCAAACAAAGTTCAATCAGCTGTTGGAAGAGTTTATATGACCTGGTTGACAGGCTGTAGCAATTCCAGTGACTCAGAAGCTCCCCTCCAGAGCAACATTCCTAATTATGGAGTTAGTATTGGTCTCATTTCATCACATAGTATATTCTTTTTAAACAGAGCTGCATTTCCAGAAGTACGTAAACCATGGGCAGGATGTTTTCTATAGCTCTTGCTCTGCAGTGTTGTAGAAGATATCCTCGTAGTGTAAGTGAATTCCTTCTATCTCTAATGCAAGAAACTAGTTCCCATTAAATAATGGAGACCATGCTCTTGATCCTAAAGAAATGTACATCTTCTGCAGAGTGGCAAACTATAGAGGGAAGATGGAAATACTGAAAGCACTTTGGAAAAGAGTCAAAGACTTGTTCATTTCAAATTGCCACTTTGACTTTTAGTAATTTTTCAGATATTGTCCCTGTTCCTCCTTTTACAACATCTTCAAAACACAACACAATTATAACAACAGTGCTCAGGGGTCCTTTCAGAGGTTATATTGAATTTTGTCAGCTGCAGATTTTGTAGTAAGAGATAGAAAGCCTGGAAAGGTAAGATGTGGACTAGGAATGAAGATTTCTGACCCTGCTGCCAGAAAGCAGCAGACTTTTAATAATTCAGTGAAGGCTAGAATTTCGTGTGTGGTTCATGTTCCACTTTCTTTGAAGAGGATCCCCATGGAGTGTCAGGGGCTTTTTCCACTGTGAGATAAGAAAGGCAGACAGCACAAGTGAACTTCAAAATAACTGTTTTAGTATTCATCTTTGAAGAAGCTTTATGTTTCTGTAAGCTTTAGCCTTACCAACTACTAGGAAACTCCATACTATGTAAAAGGCTGTTAGGGAAATTTGCAATCAGTTTCAAAAACATTGGAAGGAGAAGATAATGACAAAATAACTGATAACATACCACACATCCCAGCATTATCAATAAATTGTTCCTTTAGACCAAGAAAAAATTGAAAGGAGTATTAAAACTGTCCATTCACAAATTAATATTTGTCAAACATGCACTTAAGGAGATGACAATATAGCCTGTGACAGTACGCCAAACATTTTCTGAGATAACTGAAACTTGGTCTACTGCTATTTAGCTTGAAATTATTCTGTTCTGTGGCAGCTGGACAGATGTTTGGATGTCCCTGGGCAACTTATTTGGAGAATCACAGAATCAGTGAGGTTGGAAGGAATTTGAGTGGGTCATCAGGTCCAACTGCCCTGTTCAAGCAAGGTCATCCCAGATCACATGGCACAGAATTGGATCCAGTAATATTAAAGACAGTTCTTTAATATTTCTAGTGAAGGAGACTCTACAACCTTTCTGTGTTTGGTCACTTGCTCAGTAAATAAATTCTTCCTCACGTTCAGGTGCAACTTCCTGGGCATCTGTTTCTGCCTGTTACCTCTTATTCTATTGGTTCACACCACGGAGAAGAGTCTGGCACCTTCCCCTTGACATCTGTCCTTTAGATATTTATATACACTAATGAGGACCACTCTCAGTTGCCTCTTCTCAGGGCCAAATAGGCCCAGGTCCCTTAGCCTTTCTTTGTAAGAGAGATTTTTCATACCCTTGACCAACTCAGTAGCTCTCCACTGGATGTGCTCTGAGAGCCCTATATCTCTCTTGTACTGGGGAGCCCAGAACTGGACACAGTACCACAGATATGGCCTCACCAGGGCTGAGAGGGGCAGGATCAATCACCTGCCTCCACCTGCTGTCAATGCTTTTTCTAATGCATGCCAGGGTTCCATTGGCTTCTTGGCTACACAGGCACACTGCTGGTTCATGGACAGCTTGTTGTCCACCAGAATCCCCAGGTCCTTCTCTGCAGAGCTGCTTTACAGCACAACATCCCCCAGCCTATACTGGTGCCCAAAGTTGTTCCTCTCCAGGTGAAGGACCCTATTTTTCCTTGTTGAATTTCAGAAGGTTCTTCTCTACCTCCCTCCCTCTGAAGGGCTGCACAGCCCAAGGGGGTACTGACCATTCCTCCCAGTTTTGTATCATAAGTGAACATGCTGAGGAGGCGTTTACCCCCTCATCCAAGTCATTGATGAACAAGTTAAATACTGGGCCTGGCATAGAACCCTGGGGGACACTAGTAATGACAGGCCTCCAACTAGATCCTGTACCACTGACCATGACCCTCTAGGATCTGCCACTCAGCCAGTCTCAATCCATCCCACTGTCTGCTCATCCAACCCATACTTCTAGAGTTTGCCTATGAAGATTTCGTGACAGTGTCAAAAACCTTGCTGAAGTCAAGACAGACAATATCCATTGCTCTCCCTTTATCCATCTAAATAGTTGTGTCATCTTAGAAGGCAAATCAGGTTGGTCAAACATGACTACCTTTAGTGAATCTATGCTGACTACTCCTGATCATCGTCTTATCTTCCACATGGATAGAGATATCCATATGCATAGAGATGGCCTTCAGAAAGAGGCACTCTTATCACCTTTCTAGAGATTGAGGTGAGGACGGGCCAGTAGTTCCCTGGGCTCTCCTTCTTGCCCTTTTTGAAGACTGGAGTGACAATTGCTTTATTCTAGTCCTCAGGCACTTCTCTTGATCACCACAACCTTTCAAAGATGACCCTGAGCAGCCTCACTGTGATATCTGCCAGCTCTGTCAGCACTCATGGATGCATCCCATCAAGAATTTGTGGATATAAAGTTTGTTTAAATGTTCTCTGACCCAAACCTCCTTGATCTTGTCTTTGTCCTGATATGCATTTACCCTGGTCTCCTGGATCTATTCCAATGCCTAACTACTCTTTCAGTGAAATGTTTTTTCTAATATCTAATCTGAACCTGTCCTGGAGGAGTTTAAGGACATTTCCCCTCCTACTCTCACTAGAGATATAGCAGAAGAGGCTGACTTCCACCTCATACAACCTCCTTTCAGGTGACTGTAGAAAGCAATGAGATCCCCTCCTGAGCCTCCTCTTCTCCAGACTAAATGACCGCAGTTGACTCAACTGCCCCTCACAAGAAATGTTTTCCAGATCCTTCACCAGCTCCATTGCCCTGCTTCGGACATGCTCCAGCACCTCAATGTCTTTTGTGTCGTGAGGGTCTCAAAATTGAAAATACTGCTCCTGCCCACTCTCTCACGGGGCCAGGGGTGGGCACAGGCTGCTCCCAGCAGGGGCTGCTCTTGACTGTCCCCCTCCTTCCCCTCTCCCCTGTGGTTTCCCAGGGCCGGGCTGAGACCAGGGCAGCTCTTGCCCTGGCACGGCTGGGCTGCGGCAGGCACTGTTGGCCTCACGCTGCCATAAGGGAGTGCAGCTCTGGCTGGTTCCCGGGCGGCCCCAGTCCCCGTTACCTGCGGTGGGTCCCAGCAGTGTCAGGGATGGCTGTCGGGAGTTGCACGCTGCAGCACGGAGTGCCCACCAGACCTTCCTTGCCAGCGGTGCCCCGGCAGGGTCCGTGTGGGTTCTAGCCACGGCAGGCAGCTGATGGGAGTCCAGCAGGGCTCCCACACCCCTGCTCAAGGTGGCTGGAGCAGGCGGCCATGCGGCAGCCGCTCTGGGTGGCCATGAGCAGTCCTGCTGGCCCAGGGATCCCTCCTGGGGGGTCCCCGCAGGCGGCGGGTGTGCCGCAGCCGGTTCCCGTGGACAGTGAGTGGCACACGGATGGCGGCTAATGGCGCCTCCAGGTCCCAGCCGCGTGCGTTTTGGTGGGAACCGCCATTTTGCTCAGCGTGCCAGATCCCAAAGAGAGGCGGAGCCTGGCTCCACCAGCCAACCAGAGGATGGCCTGGCCAGGAAGAAGACACCAATCCACATGGGACTTTGAGGGCATAAAAGCTGTTGAACGGAAGTCCTGCTCCTCTTCTTGGCTGTCTCTTGAGCTGAGAGGATCGCAGTTCCCCCTCTCCCAGCTCCCGGACCGCACAGCTGGCTTTCCCCCACCTCCATCAGCATCGGAGCCAAGCCAGCCAAATCGCAAGTGCTGGTTTTCTCTGTGGGTGTCCCTGGGATGGGGAGGCTTTTTGCCATTTTGTATTTTTCAGGGACTTCGAGGGCTGGGAGCATACCATCAGAGAGGCTTCTTCCTTCCCCTGCTCCTTGGCCCGCCACCTGGCTTTGAAGAGCAGTTTGGGGTTTTTTTGGGTTTTTGCATGAGATTGTCGGGTTTTATATTGTGTATTTTGTTTAAGTCTGGGGATCCCATAAGGTTTTCCTGGTTGAGCCCCTAGACAATAAACTGTTACCTGCTGTTGCATCTGTTCAGTCCTCCATCATTGTGTGTGCCCCTCTAGTGAATATAGTGGTTCAAACCACCACACTAGTCCTGCTGGCCACATTATTCTTGATACAGACAAAGATGCCATTGGCTTTCTTGGACACCTGGGCACACTGCTGACTCATATCCAGCCATCTGTTAACTAGCATCCACACGTTAGAGTACTTCAGAGTCATCTGTCTGATCAGATTAGATAAAATATGGTTTTATTGCAGCAGATGAAATGCACTTCACTCTGATGAGAAAGCAACATCACCCAAGTGTCACTGTTACCTCAATTTAGGTTAAACGAAGAGTATTATCTGAAACATGTGAACTAGCCAGGTACTGAGAGCATTGTCTGTCCCATCTCAAGATGTTGCAAAATGGTATAGAATCATAGAATCATTTAAGTTGAAAAAAGACCTTTACAATCATCAAGTCCAACTGCTAGCCTAATACTGTCAAGTCCACCACTAAACCATGTCCCTAAATGCCACATTTACATGTCTTTTACTACCTCAAGGGATTGTGACTCCACCACTTCCCTGGGCAGCCATTTCCAATGCTTAACAACCCTTTTGGTGAAGAAATTTCTCCTTTTATCTAATCTAAATCTCCCCTGGCACAACTCCAGGTCATTTCCTCTCATTCTGTCACTTGTTCCCTGGGAGAAGAGGCTGATCCCTGGCTACAACCTCTTTTCAGGTTGCTGTAGAAAAGAATAAGGTCCTCCTGAGCATCCTTTACTCCAGGCTAAACAGCCCCAGGTTCCTCAGCCTCTCCTCATAAGACTTGTGCTCCAGATCCTCCATCAGCTTTGTTGCCCTTCTCTTGACGCCCTCCAGCACCGGAAGGTCTTTCTTGTGCTGAGGGCTCCAAAACTGAAAACAGGATTTGAGGTGTGGTCTCACCAGTGTCCAATACAGGGAGGTAACTATTTCCCTGGTTCTGCTGACTATACTATTGCTGTCACTCTGGAGTACGTCCAAGCCAATTGTCCATTAGGAAGAGCACAAGCAAACTGATCTCCTTTACCTTTGCCCAGACCTAGGCAAGAAATGTGTGAAAGTCTGAATTATGAGATTTAATTATAGTTGTACTTGTTGCATTAAGGATATGAGAATTTAGCAGAAAATAAATACAGAATCACAGAATATGCCAAGCTGAAAGGGGCCCACAAACACCATTAAGTCCAACTCTTAGCCCTGCACAGCACAACCCATCCCCAAAAGCCACACTATGTCTCTGAGAGTATCACTCAAACACTTCTTGAATTCTGTCAGGCTTGATCCTGTGACCACTTCCCTGAGGAGCCTGTTCCAGCATCCAATCACGCTCTGGGAGAAGAATCTTTTTCTAATACCCAACCTAAACCTCCCCTGACACAACTTCAGGCCATTACCTCGAGTCCTGTCACTAGTCACCACAGAGAAGAGATCAGTGCCTGTTCCTCCTCTTCCCCTCACGAGGAAGTTGTAAATTGCAATGAGGTCTCCCCTCGGTCTCCTCTTCTCCAGGATGAACAGACCAAGTGACCTCAGCTTCTCCTCACACTGCTTCCTCTCAAGACATTCCAGGTGGTCCTGAGAGATCAAAGGGGCTGGATACAGCTGTGCTTAATTCCTGATTGAAACTAATTTAGCACTGTAAGTCTGTCAAGTTCAAAAGAACTTGCATGAGCACAGATGTACAAATAGCAGTTTATTAATCCAGTACTATAGGTCTGATTGCATTTAATAGGGATTTACACAATCACGATTCATGAATAGTTGCTTCAAGAAACCATACAAGAAAGCAAGTTCAGGATTGCCTGTGATAAATGCACTAACTACAGTGTTAATACGTGTCACAACAGAAAGTATAGTAAGAGAGATCTAATAATGCTTTATATATATATAAAACTGAAACCATGTCTGGTCTAATGAAGTTGCACGTGAAAAGCTCACCTAAAGACATCCCTTCAGGAAACAAGGAGAAACACAGTCCATCAACTGATTCCCTCCCTCCAGCTGTTTCTGTCCTGAAATCCCTCTTTTATACTATAAATTTTGGCTCCTCCCAATAGGATGGAACATGTTGTAGGTGGGGTTTGGTGACTTTGGTCATACTCGCCTTACATGTCCTCTGTTCTGCTTCATTTGCATCCCAAGGGGTTGAATAAGTTAATATGTTAATGGACTTTAATGAAGGTCTTTGTTATTTTCAATCAGAATATATAACTGGCAAAAGAGATATACACTTTGGTGTGTGTACTGAGGCAGCAGTAAAGGCTCTCTGACCTTTGTGAGAAGGTCTTTGCACACATCCATATCTCCTTAATCAACAAGATTTATAAGAAGGCTTGTTTTTAGCATTGAAGTGAACGTGGCTGTTGGGTGGTAGAGAGGTGCAGTGTTTTTCTTGCCTCATTGAAACAACATCGAATTGTGAGACCTCTGCTTCTCTCTAGGCATCATTCAGTTGTTAGACCTTGCTCAAGCCAGGTGCAAGATAAACAAGAGACCTAGTTCATCTTTTTCTCAACCAGCTCCATAAATTCACTGTCTTTAAACAGCACTGTACAATTTTGACCATTTACCACAAAAGTGTAAAACTACATGTGTTGAAGGATATTCAGAGGAGAATAGATGGTTTTTCTCTCTTAGTTTCTTCTCAGAATGCCAGAAACACAACTTCAGAGACTCTCAGTCCAGAGTGGACAAATTTGCCTATGCAGGTATTCAGCTCACATCCATGTGAGAGGCTGTAGGATGTCTGCCAGAACCTGAATTAAAATCTGTGTAGACTTCCTTTGGACAGAAGTTCCACTATTTCATTACCTTCTCAGCTAAAGAAGAACATCTAATTTAATGGCTGATTCTGTTCAATTTCCTGTCACTAGGTCTTACTACTTGTGTTCGCAAGGTTGAAAAATTCCAGACATCTTTTTCTAACAAAATACATATACACAATCATTGAGTTACCTTCTCTTTAATAGTGTCTAGATCCAGTTGTAATGTATTACTATTATTATTATTACTTCTTTCATTTCTCTCTTATTCCTCTCTTTATGGAAAGCTGGCTGAAGGATGGGGAAGGGGAAAAGTGAACAAAAATAAGCAAATTAATAATATTAATCAACACATTAAATCTTTCTGTTTTCGAAGCAGTTAGATTATTTATGCACTTTTATTATCTCCATATTAGTCTGGGAGATATTTCTGGTATTAGAATTCCTAAATCAAGATACTTTTTTTCTTATTGGTATTGTTTATTACATTTGTTTATCAATAAACTCAAATTGTTTAACCAGAGTGAAGTGAGCATTTTCCCTGACTAAGGAAAGAATATAACCAATTGGCATGGCTTGAAAAGTTACTTGTGAATTCTAAAAGTCACAAGTTTCCAGGCTCATGTAGTTTGTAGACCTGCACAGACAAATTTACAAGGATTTTCAATGGCTGACCAGTTACATATTTCATTATAAGGATTCAAGTACAGATATTATCCATTCAGCCTGTCCTCATCTGTGACTAAAGAAAGATCTTGTCTTGTGCTAGAAAGAGAATCATATTTCCCCTAGTGCAAAATCTTGAAGATAGACAACTACCTTATTTATCGAGTCTATTTCCTGCTGTTGATGGATTGGGTACTAACACAATAAACAGTGTCTTGAGGGATTGAAAAGGATTTCTGCTTTCATTAGGTCTCTAACTTTCTTTTTTCTGGAAACATTTTCCTTCTAGAGTCCTCAAGGTGAAGGCATACACCATTTTATGCCTTGCTATAGTATAGTAAATATTTTTTTTTAATCGTTTTGACCTTGTGATCTATCACAGCTGGAATTTATATTCTTGGGAAACTCTGAGAAGTTATAATTTCCCTCTCAAGGACTACAAATATCTTTCTGAGCTCCACCTGATTCAGAACTAGTTTAAAAGGAATACAGAGTTTTCTTGGTATCAGATTCCATATCAAGAATTAAAAAGATGAAAATAAAAAAATAATTGATACTGTATTCCAGAAATGTTATTAAACAGTCAGGCTTCTGAAGAATTCACATAAACACCCTTAAAAACAGGCTGAACATTCCTCATTTAAGTTAGTTGCCAAATTTATATCTTGTTTGGGAGCAGAGGAAGCTACTGGGGAGAAGACATAAAAGATTTCTATTTTCTCCACCAAGAAGAGGTCTCACAGCAGTCACGGAGGGAGAGACTCTGAGTCAGGTGAGAGAAAGAAGTCTGGGGCAGAACACCTTAGCAGGAAAATCATTGCTCTGAAGAGGTTAGTGTTGCAAGAAGAAAATTAGCTAGCTATGAAGTCAGATGGAGCTGTGGTTCCGCAGACACCTAGCAAGTCTCAGGACTCTAGGGTAACCTGTTCAATCTTCCCACAGGCAGTCTTCCCATTTGTTTTCCCATGCCATTCTTATACCCCTTCCTGTCAGCCTTTGTGTGGAAAGAGATGAACATAGATCAGATTTTCACCTCTCATTCACTGGGAAACAGGTCTTACTGTGTCCTGCACAGGGATTGGGGGAAAGTTAAGATGGTGTTGAAAACATGAGGTGGTTTAAGCAAATGTCAGATGCTGAATGAGCAAGATTCATAAATTTTCCATGGAGTCTGGAATTCAGTGAGCTCGCTTAGCAACAAGGGGTGCTAATGCCTTTAAAGCCTGGTAGTTAGTCATTAGTATCTATAATAGTGGATCATCAGTGACAATAGGAATTCCCTGTACAGGAGCTTCCAAGATTGCTGCAAGGCATTTCATTCATAGAATAAAGAAACATAACAATAGTGGGAACTCATTACTTCAGAGGTTTTCTAAAGTCTTTGGATTGTTTAAAATAAATATTCAGAAGAAATCATAGATGCAGTTTGATCTGTACTAAAGTTGCAGATAAGTCCATCAAGGATCCTTCATAGACATAAGGAATAACAGTATTACTTTTACAAACAGACTTGTAGGAAATACACTTGTTCCTGTTTCAGAGCATAACCTTTTTTTTTTCTGAAGTCTGGAACAGCTGGCGGGAGACAAATCCCTATTACTGCCTGTAGGCACTCTTCAAAACACATCAATTATCCTATCTGGTTGCATTTCAGACGAATTATTCTCTGGTTACTAAGGCAAACAAATATGTCTAACAAGAAAGGACCATAATTTTTGTTCATGTATAGCTGGGTAATGCAATGTAGGTGCAGTCTAAATGGAACACGGTTCTTATCAACTATGGGATGTTCACCTGTGTAGCCAGGAATATCACTTCCCGTTCTAGTCTACATGTTCATGTTACATGACTAGGGGCTTTGGAGACTTACACTTTCTGAACATGAGAGGAAGTAGAAGGCAAGCACTCATGGGAAAAACAGACAACTCTCAAATGTCTGCAGTTAGAAAATAAAGCTTGTAAAGTCTGTAAAAAAATAAATCTCTGTATTTAACTGCATTTCAGCCACAATTCCTTCAAGGAAGATGGTTTCTCCTGGTTGACACTTGCAGACAAGTTGTGTTCATTACCAGCTAAACTGCATACATTGCTCACAGGCCATCAGCAGTAATTTTCTTTGGATAGGCAAGACTTCAAAGGTAAGGGGAAAGACCAATCTATAAGCAGACTTAACACCAAAATACTTTTAATGCTCTTTGTATCAGCTTGTGTGTAGACTAGCCCTACGTGGTAAGAGAAAGAAATGAAGAAAATTAATTTAAAAACTTATTGAAATAATCTTTTACTCCTGAAGTCAGGAAAAAACTAACATTAAAATGGTGACCTGAATGGTGACCTGCAGGCAATGTATTTATAATGAACATCACTTGCCTATCTCTACAGTAACACTTTTTTTTTTAATATTTATGTTTATTCAGCAAGAAATTGAATAAATAATAAAAACCTTCCCATGACAGTACACTATAAGACAGTATGAAACACCAGCTCTTTAACCACATTAATGAAGAAATATTACTCAGGATTCCAAGTTACAACATGATTGAATAGTTTTACACACACACATATGCAAAAAGTACAATATATAATGTCTGGGCATTTTACATTGTAGTGAAATTTCTGTTTTCCAAAACAGTCACAGCTTAGAAACAAGATCTGCAAAGAATAAAGGTAAGAAGCAGATTGGTTTCTGCTTGATATAGGCAGAAACGTAGGGCTCTAAACCCTAGCTTAAGAGTGAGTTTAGAAAGCCCTTTAAGCCAAAGAGTGGCATGATTTTTATTCCTTCTCACCTCAGGTATACTGTTGAGCTATGGCAGGTGCTGCAGGGACATCCCAACCATACAGCCACTGAGTATCTCTTAATAAAGACAGAAGAAGAAATTGTATTAAAATATATATCCTAATTAAATAGAATTCTATGATGTGTTAATAAAAGTATGTTGTGGAGTATGTAGTCCAGACTACAGTTCAGTTCAGCTATAGGATTAGGAACAAGTACTCTGACAGCCTACTACATAAGTCACATCAGGGATGGGAGGTGAGCACAGACAAGGAACTCTTTCCTTTTCTTCTCTCTACATGCTTTCAGCCAAGTTGCAATGTGGAAACTGATATAACCATACTACAAAGCAGTGGGCTATCACACCTGCTGAATAAACAAGAGAACCCTTACTGTTTAAAATCCAAGAACAGTAATAGAAAAGTAGGGGCTAGAAGGTAGAAATGGAAGAGTCCAGAAAAACAGTTAAAATCTGGGTTTAATATGGGCCATCAGTCTTGTATGAAGTACTAGAAGAATAAAAGGGATGATCAACTTCTCATTACAGCAAAGTGCTAATTTACATTATATACAGTTATCAGTCAGGAGAGTCAATCTGAATTGCAACCTGTGAAAAGCATTACAGTGACTTTATATGCCTTGCACAATCCTGAAGCTTAAAACACCACCTCTGTCCAGATCCAAGTAAAGAAAAAGGACAAAGAAACACACTAACAAAGCAAAAGGAGCAATGAAAATACAGTATCATGGGAAAGCATCAAACATGTCAGGTACTTCACAAACTGTTAAGTAGAAAATGTCCCTCTCATTTGCAGTAATTTTCAACCTCATTTTTCCTTTTCCCCCTCCCCTCTCTGATGGAAAAAAACCAAACCAAAACAAACCAAAAAACCACCACCAAAAACTGACAGCCTTTTCCAGAAACAGAAAGTATTTTGATGTTTTTTTCACCCAGAGAAAAACCCCAAAGGTAGGTATTTGCTTAGGAAAGTGACCTGTAAGGATGCTAAGCCAAGTTCAAATCTCAGCAGCTCATTTCCAATAAATGGAACATGCCACATCTAACAAAATAGCATACTGCTTGAAGATATCCTGGTAAGGTATACCTGGTTCTGTAACAAACCCAAGGAAAACACTTCAAGAGCATTAGCTGAAGCCAGAATCAGTCATGAAAGTAAATAACTAGAAGAGTGCTGTATTTTGCTGTCACTGTGAATTTAGCTAAGCACTAGAAGGTTTCTTTAAAAGATGTCCCCTTGGTGGAGGAAAACAATTCTGAAAGGTGACCCCTGAATATGTATTTTGCACACGCTAATGTTTACTAACAATGGATTTGTTTGCAACTGTTAAAGCCTCTTCATTAAAGACAGAGATTGATTTTTGCTGCAGCCACCTCTAGAAACCTACCATCTGCCACAGGCTGTCACTTTGACCAGTATTTGTTATTCTTCTGAAGGAAAGTGTTAAATATGCTCTTTGACTTGGAAACACATCTATGGTACAACTGGGAAAGCAAATTCACTCTGATCCTTTTACATGTGGCAGTTACATGAATGCCAGATATATCACAGCCGTGTACACAATCAGGAGCTTCTCAAGAGAACACAGTCCATATACTTTCCTCTATTCCAGAATGATTAGTTCATTTCTCTATAGGACAATAAAGGTGTTTGTAAAACCTTCAGTGACAGGGACTGCACAGAATCCATTCCAACAGTTGTTTATACATAGCTTGGAAAACAGCTTTAATGTCTAGTACAAGACTCCCTTGCTGTATTTTAGCCATACTGCTGTAGAAGGCAGGGACAAATGTTGGTCCTTCCCCTCTGCACTTGTATCATGTTGAACCTACCTGAAGGCTGTTATTTGTTTCTCTAGATCAGATGGACTCAGTTCTTCCAAGCTTTTCACAAAAATCATGGCTACTAAACCTCTGAAAATTCTTGCTGTTCTTCCCTCATCACTGTTGACCATCTCCCACAAGTGTCGTTTGTTCAGCACACAGAGGGGCAGACCTTGTTCACAAAACTTTTTGGTGTCACCTACTGTTCATGCATGTTGCTTCTTTTCTACTTCTCCATCTTGAATTTTCAGGGTTTAGAAATGAGTCAACCGAGCCTGAAGCCACAGGAAGATCTGGCCATGTCTTTTCTATGATAGCTGATGTAGTCCACAGTTAAGTAAGAATCACTTCAATTAATAAGATTCTCATTTACTGTAATAAGCACATTTCGGTCAACAGCAGGTGTTTGTGCAGGGAATTGTACATTATGGTAGCAGGAAGTGCCACTATCTCATTTGCATTTAGGCAACAAAAAAAGTTGCAACAATAATCTGCTATACTCATCCAACTCAGAAATGTTAAGATGTTAAGCCCATACACATAGATTTATGTCTAGGTATGCAAGGAATTGTTTTTACGATAATAGTAAGGCTACTTGAGAGGACACAGTACTTCTTTTTAGATTTCTCTCTTCCCAAGAAATTAGCTTTTCTGTAACCACAAATTGCACAGAAATCAGCACATCTTATCTGTAAAATAGAACAGTTATGCAAAGATTAAACTATATGTAAAGCTGCTGGGAAAGAGCTCATGCAGTAGTTTAACATGTGAGGAGGAAGAGGCAGCAGCAGCACAGATAGAGCAGTGCAAATGAAATGGGACCGGTTGCATTTGCTTCCTAAAGCACGCACTAGGCAAGCAAGCACAGCATGTTTCATTAGAAACAATGAAATCTCCTTTTCAGCTAGTTGGCATTTTGGCAAGGCTGCTGATAGATCAGAAACTCAGAGCACAATTTGTTTGCCATGCTGTAGCCTACTTTTGTTTAATCAGACAGCCACTGTTGAATGTGACCCTGCTGTCAACAACAAACCTCCAGACCCACATTCACACGTCAGACTGAGTGTGTTGTGTGCTTGTGTATGTGTGTGTACGTGAGCTCTTGCTCATTCTGTGATTAAAAATGTAAGCACCTACTATTTTCAGTCTGAAAGGCAGCCAAAACCTTTTTGTTCAAGTTGGCACAGGAAAATCTCGTGCCCATTCCATCGTATTAGCAGCATTCCATAAAATGGCAAAGAAGGTGGATAATTTTGAAACTTTTTGTGACTGGAATTTGATGGTTTGACCTGCAGCCTTGAAATAAAGGAAAAACTCACCTTTGTGCAGGATGTATTTATGATGCAGCCAGATTCCTCAGCACTGAGAAGTCTCAAAGCTTTCAATTAAGGGCCTGACTCAGCTCCCCCTAAACACACTGAATCAGACGCTACCGAACCTGCCTCTCAGTAAGGTCCAAAGGTTTCACCACTGCTTTAGTAGGAGCATAAATGAGTCTACCATTGGGCATTTGGACCCTCAGTTTGCATCTCAAAAATCTCAGTGGTAGGCTAAAAATTAACACTTGCAACTGAAAAAAAGGTGGTATGGAAACAGTGTCCCAGTGATCAATTCAAATACTTTGTTCCCTGCATCTTTTAGATGACAGACAAGTCTGTATTCTGTGGTCTTCCCTGTTAACTGAGCAGACAGCACCTTCCACTTGGAGACTCTCATACCACAGTAAAACAAGTGCTGCAGACAGGAGAGGAGACACTGGCTTACAGAGTTAAAAACAGAAGCTAAGGGACCCCATTAGATGACATAGCAGTATTTTTAGTCTCTTGAAGAAAAAAACCTGCTTTCTGCTGGTTTTTAAAATGGCAACACTGTTCCATAGAACACGGATTTTTTTGATTTTAACCAGATTTCTGGGAAAACATTCTTTCTTTTCATTTAAAAGAACACTTGACCAACTTTACTCAGTTCTTACATATCTCAAGAAATTTCAGCTGAAGGTGACCATCTTTCCCATAATTTCTCTATAGAGACCACATAATAGTGCCTCTGCCCACTTCCACCCACCCTTTTTTCCCTTAGAAAGACCAATAGGACTGTCTGAATGCAGAATGTAGTATCAGAACTACATCAGAAAATATTAAGACATGTCTTAATAAATATGAAGTTAACACAAAAATATACACACATTTAGATATGCTCTGTGCAAAATATCATAGCTATGAAACCAGCTAAATATCACAGTAATAGTGTCATCCCAGCAGAAACACATTATGTATAACTAGAAATTGAAAAGACTGTTGAAGGCAGTTTGTCTCTTGATGTTGCTCTGTTTCTTCTCTTCCACTAACACAACAGAAAATGCATTAAAGTAATATAAAGTATCGAAAGAGACCTTAAGTAATACCATGTTTAAGAGAGTATGGCTTTGTTGCCAGAGGTTTCTTAGATACGTTCATACGTTTTGCAGATGTCTGTGCCTCACCTGCAGGAAATTTTACCCTCTGAGTTTCAGTTTCTGCATGTTCAATTACTTCCCAAAGCTATTAAGAAAATAAGTGCAGAGATTTGGGGTTAGCTCTGTGTGTTTGCCTGTGTATGCCTGTGTGTGTTTAATGGGGGTAGGGATTGGGAGAAAAATGAGGAAAGAGCCAAAAAAGTAAAAATTTTGGAGAGGAAGAGAGCAATAAATGTATTAAAACAATGCTGTTTCCTCTTAATTACAGTAAATAATATGACTACAATCATAATGCCCAGAGATGTGAAGACATGGAATCTTACTAATTATACAGACCTGTAACAGGTTGCAGAAACCTCTCCAGGAAGTGATTTTGTTTATTTCATTGGTCCAAGCAAGCCCAAGGATATTGCAGCTGAACACCTCAAATTTATGATTTAAAATATTAAATGAAGCAAAAGGATCCAGAACAAAAGCTAGGAATTTCCAACCATTTACTACCAGCTTCCAGTAATTCTGTTGGATTTTTTTTTCACATGCTGAAGGTATAATACCTTATAATTTAGTCATTTTCTGTCTGGAGTAATAGAAACTATTTTCTGCCTCTATAAATTGCCCTTGAACTTCAGTTGAGTAGCACATTCCACTTCCCCTCCTGATTAGGACTGTTTAGAATTGCCATGTCCTGTTAAGCAGCTGTCCCGTTTCCCCTCACAGCAAGCAAATTGTTCTCCTTCCAATAACTGTTATTTTTAGAAACAAGAGATTTGGGATTAGAAAAAGAAATACTGCATATCACAAGACATCACTCTTTGTTTTGAAGGTTTATTTTTTTTTAACCCCTGTGGTAAATTTGACTCATTTACCTTTTCACTATCTCCACCTCTCCTTTTCATACCAGCTAGGCCTGTCTTAAAAAGAGCTCTAACCTTGTGCAAGGAGGAAGATTAGAAAACAGCCAAGGGTGGGTTTGTCAACTCTATTAAAATCAGGAGTGTTTGGATGTAATTGTTACCAGTCAGTATATGACTCCAATCAATTTTTATTGAAGACTACATCAGAGTATTTAATTCAGACTTCTAAATCTGAAGGTTACATCATTGTTGCCTGAGTACTTACCTTTATAGGAGATCAGACCCTTAACATGCAATTTGCAGAGAACTTGAGGTCTGTGGACTACTCCTAAGGACTTTATGTTACAGGTGAGAAAATCCCCCTTATTTTAAATTGAAATTAAACTGCTACTTGAGAACAGTGGGACATCCACAAGCTGAAAGAGACCACCAATGGGACTGTGACTGCAGCTCACCCATGGGGCAATCAGTGCCATGTGGCAAGTTAAGATCTGTAAAAGGGTTTTTGCACCAGTACCAACACTTTCCTAAAGGTTACACTTCAATGGTATGTTCTCAGACAGTTTTTTCAGTTCTTCTTCCATTAATTCTGGAGCAAAAGCATCCTTGAAGAGAGAAAGACAGAAATAAAAAGGCAGAGCATTAACAGGAGAAAAATTAAATATAGTTGCTCCCAGCTATTTCCATTGATTGGAAGCAAGGAATTGCTAATAAGAGGTGCACCTTAAAGCAGGCTGTGCATATGTTAAGCAGGAGTTCTGATACGCATTTTGCATCCTGTATTACACATTTGAGTCTAGGAATGGAGCCAGACCTGGGCAATCTTAGCACTATGTGGAGCGTGTATTAAAAGGGTCCCAAAAGTAATTAGATAAATTGAATGAAATCTGACTTGACAAGTAGGGGTCATCCTGTTCTATGAAGGCTCAAGATGGAGACCAAGGGGGCAAATAACAAGTGATTGAAGGGCACAGCTAATTAAAGTGCCTTCTATATTAATATTTATGTTAAAGTTTCCTGTAGCTCTGGCCTTGACCTGGCAGTTCAGCGTACAATATGTGTCCTTCATTTTAATAATTTTCAACATTTTTTCTCACATGGTTATGAAAGTACTTTTAAAATGGCCAAGAAGTGGAAAAATTGCTAAAAAAATTAGGTAACAATAAGTTTGAAAGCAAGTTCCTCTGATTCAGTCAGTAAAAAAAAATAAAGGTAGGAAACTGCAATTTGTGAGTGCTTTCTATTCAAAGCTGTCAAAAATACTCTTTCATCTTTATGGTACCTTATCTTCATTTTATGAGCAGGGAAACTGAGGAACAGCTGTGAAAGCTCACTGTGAGATTCAGTCAGGAATCATTTGAGAATCACTGCAGCCTGGGACTCCTACACATCAGTACTCCAGAGGTGTAGGCTGCTCCAGCTGAAAGTAAGTGGAGCTGGAGATACTTTGCATTTATATCAAGCCACAAATCCAAAACCACACAAAACACTCCTCATTTTTCTTGCTGAAATAATAATAAAAAAAAGTACAACCAAAAACAAACCAACAAAAAGATTGTGAGATTGAATTCAATCTTTCCGTTAAAAATGGAGAATACTAGATGTACTTGCAGTAATGCAACAGAAACTAACAGCTATACTCAGGCAGGAAGGAAAGAGAAAAGATCAGTGAAGAACACACCAGGCTACTTCTCTCTCCACTAATCATCCCAAATTCTCACACTCTTGGACACAACCCCTGCCCTGACCATGGCCCCCTGTCCTCTTGCTCTCTAAGCGCTCCTCCCCTGCAGGTGCCAGACTTTGCCCACCAGTCCCAGACCCCACAAGAGAAGAAACTTATCACCCTCTAGTCAAACACACAGACATATATTTAAGTGGCCACATATTCAAGTGGACCAGAGGACATGCAGTCCGGGGCACCAGGGCTGCCCCCTGCTGAAGCCACTGCCATAACACTGACAGTCATGACCCCTGACAGATTTTTTTTTGCCAGAAAGCAGTGTCCGCCTTGTGGGACAGCCCCATTACAGTGCATCCTTCTCCCATCACTCTCAAAGAAAGAGGTTAGGTTCCCATGTCAAGAACAGAGCCCAAGCCTTCCCTTTCTGCCCAAAGGCTGAAACCATGAATGGACGCAAGTTAGAACTAATTTCTCTCAACTCACATCTTCCCCTTACAGAAAATTTTAATTAAATTGAATTACAATTTGACAACTTCATCCTCAATATATAATGATCAAGACACTACCTTTCAAAGAATAAACTTTCACACAGATACAAAATAAATCAGCTAATTTAAGTCGCTTCAATCTTTTCTTTGAGGAGAGGGAAAGACTAGAGAATCTCATAAAGTGCCGTGTGTTCTACAGCCCAGCTACTGATAGCAAGACTGCAGATACGCCTAGCTAGACAATGAAGCTTCGAAATATTCACAGCTTGCAGGAACATTGACTTAAACAATTTGCCTGGGTTAAGACAGACAGGAATTGTGTCCTGGTCCTCTTTGCCTTGATTTGTTTCTAATGTTGAGGTTTCGTAGCATAAAGGGTGCACAGGGTGTAGCACAGGGGGAGGATGACATTTCCAAGCTTCGCATGAGAAGCAATCCAGATTCCACTTAAAATTATGCATATAGAGGAATAAATAAAGGTTTTCCAACATGGGTGATTTCAGTGCCAAATTTCAATAACCCTTTTAATTAAAGTTTTCTACTTCTATTTTAGATAACAAAAGTATATCTGGTACTTTATAAGTACAGTCTGTAGAAGAAGGTACAACCACTGGCTTTCTGGCACTTTGCCTCTGCATCTGAGGGAGTTCTAAAGCTTGGGTAGCCATGCCAGCACAGACCATTGTTTGTACCTGCTGCAATTCAGTTGTTGCAGCAGCAGTTGGAGCAATTTAGCAAGTAGAACACCCATTTTACTGTCTGTTTTATTACCCAGATAGATAAATTTGTACAAGTAGCGCTCAGGGAACAAGCATATAACAGTACATCTGAATTAAAAACCAGAGTATCTGGCTGAACTCATTAGCACTTACAGGGGTGGCTAAACAGATTTGTTTCCCCCATCCATTGTATTGCTCCCTGCATAACAGCCATTTCTTCTGAGCCTCTATCAGCAACTTACCAGAAGAAAACAGATAAAATAACAGTGCTGACTACATGAACAGCTCATAGCAAACGACACTAACTCCCTTATGGAACACACAAGAATTCTGTAAGATTTGTCTACTACATACCTTCCAACAAATAGCTCAGCATACTGGATGTTTCATGAACCACAGTGCTTCCCAGGCTTTATAACCAAGAAACTTCTTTTTCAGTCTGAGACCTAAAATGGGACTTTGGTATCCCTAACTCCCACCCTCAGGTGCCACACATTTACTACATGCCTCAATTTTAAACTCACCTTTTTCTCCTGAAGATCTTCTTCAGGAATTCATGGCAATTTTGAGCATCTCAAGCATATTTCTTCTAGAATTGGACATAGCAGTTGTGTTCACCCCTTGCTTGGAGTGCTGTTCTCATCCTGCACAGTGTAGTACTTCTATGGGCACACGCTTGACTACAGCAGGTAGTACCATAGCATAAGGATAGCTTCACTGTACTAGTTTGAAATCAAACCAGTGGGAGATCGCAAGTCAGAATTATAATTTAATAGAAAAAAAAAATTAAAAGAAATAAATAAATGCAGAAGTACAAGAACAGTGACAAAGTCAGATACACCCTGACACTCTATGGTAATAGCAGTCCAAGCAAAGCAGTTCCGTTGAAGCAGTGATCCTGTAAAAAGAAAAGGGTGAGAAAGTCCAATGGTAGCTCTTGTCCTCTGGGAGTCCAGTAGGTAAGCGCTGGTGTGGTGTTCAGAGTCTCAGCTTATATCCACGATGGAATAGTTGGCTCCTCCCTCTGGGCAAAACATCTCACAATGGGATGGTGAGTCGTGTGATAGGGCCTGATGGGCCCATTAACAGAAGATAATGGCAAGGAACACTGTTTCACCAGCTGTTTCAACAGCTAACGGAGATGGTAATAGAATATACTTCAACCTAGGACATTCACGTATAAATATATGCTGTATCTAGAAGCAGCACTTACAACACAAACTTTAGAAATCTTTCCCATATCTCCACAGGTGACAACTCATCATGAACAACATTCCAGCGAAAGAGGGGACTCAACAGATTAGAGATGGCAAGAAAGCTAGAGCCAAGGAAGGGAGCCAAACAAGGTTAGTTAAGCATAAACTATGGAGGCACTCAGGTGAGTTCAGAAACAGGTAAGAAAGATCTGAGATCTGATTAATGGACTTTACACAACTAGATATTGAATAATACTCTGAATAAATGTTAACATGTCTTCATGTGCCTCTCAGTTGCAATGCAGGCCAAAGTTCTGGATTTCCAGAACTACTTGAGGTGGTTTTCCTCAAGTTAGAATTCAAAACTGTTGCACATAACACACAGAGAAAGAAGTGTTTCTGCTTTTCAGTACACTTTAAAACTCTCTGCCTCTTCTTACTAAACACCATACAACACAGTGAGTACTTGAATACTATGGGCAACTTTTAAACAGTGTTTTTTTCAAAAGGCATTCCTTATATTGACTCTTCTGTTAGTACTTTATCCTCACATAAACTTTTAATAGTTTTCTGTCCTAAACCCAAGAAACACTACTGTTACAATCCCATTAAGGCAAAATATAAATCTCTCTTTTTTATCATGATCCAATATGTAAACCATGTCATTCTGCTTTTTGGCACATGAGGAAAATGGTGTCTTACCATTTCAATGGAACCCTAGCCAATTTGTAAACTTTTCCAGAAAAGCCCTTCAGTGTGAAAGCCCTTGGAACAACAGAAACAGTGACTACAGAAACAGATCCAAAGCTTGTACCTACTCACAATGGTGCCAGCACTGGGATTTAACAAGCATCACTCAGTTCTGCTTGAATTAGTAGCCAAGTCAGATTTGGTTTTCAAACCTTCAACCCTTTCCCCCCATCCCAAGCATGGCTCCAGGCCATTCACAGACCTGTTGAAGGGGTTAAAACTTCTTCTTTTATTCACAATTAAATAAATAATCATAGCAGGCTCCAGAATGCATCGGTACATCTCACAGGCAGTAAGATAACATGCCACATGTGTGGAGGCACTCATACATCTACGTTCTTATCACCTCCTCACTCCTGCTCTTTGGACCAATTAAACCATATGTCACAGTATTAAAAGCAGGGCATTTGACATGTAAAATCATGCATAGTAGTTTATTATTAGATAAGAACTTAGGTGTGATGACAAAGATTACCCTCAAGTGAGAACCCTATGCACAAAATACTTTTCTTCTAGGAAAAAAAAAAAAAAAAGCAGAACTTCAAAATAAACAGCCACTCTCTTTGCTCTAACAGAGTAGAAATACTTTGCTGAAAAGAAATCTTTCCCCCATTCTCTAATTTAATTTCCTTCGATATATTAAAAGTCTAGACCTGACAGACTGATGAGCTTCAAATGCTTGTCTTCCAGCTCCTCCTAAATGCCTGCTTTTTCCCTTGGTCCCTACAGAGACTGTGCACACAAAGAATATGTATGTTGGATTCTTTCAAGAGCTCATCACACTTTCAAGACTCTGCAGAATACACAAAATAGAAGTTGCTGTAGATATCAGCATCAAGCCACTGACCTAGCACCACCACTCAGAAATTCCTTTTACAAGGAGTTTTAGTGCTCATTTTGCTTAGAAGTCTCTCCTGCCTGGAAGAGGCATCCTTTTCATTTTTCCCCCAAAGAGCCTGGATGTCTCTCCTTCTCTGGCCTTGCAGAGCAGTTAACTCCCTAAAAACGTAACTTTTCACAGACAACCTTGGAGCCCCCACAACAGGGAGCCAACCAAGCTGTTAAGAAAGCTTGGAAAGGAAAGTCATGCATTCTTTCATGCCCAGTGTACAGCCACTAAATTTAGCATTGTCACCTTTGAAAAAAAATTTTCCTAAGTCCTTCCATTGCCTGGCATTTTGGGGGTACCTGCTTTATCTTCCCTAGCATCTAGTTATCCTCTGCATCTTAAAGGGGGTCTTAAAGCAAGCAGTTAATTCCTTGATTGAAAACAACTCTTCACAAGTGCTGAGTCAAAAATAAGACAGGTCTCTAACTTTTTCCACTTAGAGTTTTCCTTGTCTTCTTTGGTTTAGGCATTCTAAGATGACAAGTTGAAAAAATAAAGGCAAATACTGATCCTTTCATTTGTGATATAGATCATTTAAGCACCTACAGATATCTAAAAGAAAAGAAAGTGGTCACTACATGCTTCACACCAGCCAAATATTAATATTGCCTTCCACAGACTGCATTTTAGAACACTATTTCTTGATTATATAAAGAGTAAAGAAATCTGTTGTGGAAGGGAACAAATAGGATTCTTTAACCTTTAAAGAATCCAATCATCTGCTCAAGTACTTGAAGCTAAATAGTCCTGGTTATCAAACAACCCAATTAAAAACCTGGAGGTAAGTCAATAGGTTGTATACCAAGGGGAAAAAACCACATCACTAAGGAAAGCACATCTTGTGTAAATTTGGAATAGCATGTGCATGGGTGAACCATTTTAAGGGGTTTTTTAAATTATTAAGTGCTAGAGTTTAGAAACGGCCCATAGGAGAATGTGGTCATAGGAGTGTTGTGGATTCAGAGACCTGCATATAACAGGGTGAAGGTGGGGCTGGAATGGAGGGGAAGGTATCTGCCTCTAAACACAAACAAGTCTGACTCGTTTGACAGACAACTACATTTGAATGTCCAATTTATTTGATGTTTCCCAGTTTTTCACACAAATAAAAAATGGCACTTCCACATCTTCTGACCATAATGTCTTTCCTGGTCCATTGCAAAGGCCAGATGTTTGAAAGACAACAGGGAGGATAACAGTGGGATGTGACTCCAGGTACAAACTTCCTGATGGGTGTTTCTTCATCTCTGCTGGTCATCATTGCAAGAGAGAAAAAGAAACACAGTCTTTTCAAATTTTGAAACTTAGACGGACTTGGTTTCAAGTATTTGTCAAGAGTTCTGCTTCCTAACTGTGATGTTTCTTGCCTGCTAAAGTATAATAAATAAATAAATAAATACACCTGAGTTTTGCCCGGATGAAAGCAAACAGTAAACAAGCAGCCCCTGCAAGATCTGCTTGCAGTCTTCAGTGAGAAAACGATGTAACTAAGTTGAAAATTATGTGAGAATTTGGCCTTATTTCTCTCCCCTGCTAAACACAAAAAGATAACACGTCAAATCCTTAACAAGTTATTAATGAGTTCACTTAGCTATCAATCCCTTATCAAGCAATTTTTCCTTTCTAGACATTCATTTCTTTAAAACTGGCTGTTTAATTCACTGGCAAAACTAATAAGGTATTGGGTTATATCATCTCTACCAGACAGAGTCTTACTCATAAAATCTCTTGGAACAAATCCAATACTCTTTTTTTCTGCCCATCTGATTCAGGCTGATCTCAAGGGTTCATGTTTCCATTCATGTTTTCATTCTGAATTTAACATAACAGCACTGAGCTCACATAAATTACCAGGCCATTTAGGATCTCCGGTGGAATTCCAAATTATGCAGTGCTGCAGCACGTAAAATTTTTAACAACTGAACACTGAACATTTGTGAAGTAGCTACAAGAGCAATCCTATGGAAGGAGGGATTTGAACTTCCACCTTTGCACGGCTGTGGCCTCCCAGCTGACACCACATTCAGGTTTTGGGGCCAGACTGATCAAAGGGAACTCTTCTCCCCCACTACATGAAGAACTTGCTCTCTGCACAGCTGACGTGCCTTTAGTAGCATCTTGCAGTGATTTATAGCCAAGCTGAAGGAAGAAAGAGTCAGTCAAACCTGTGCTGCAGCTCAGCAAAATTGCTTGAAGCTGAATAGACTGGAGCATTCATGCCAAAAAGAGAACAAAATCTCTTTGCAGGCAAAACCACAATGCTTAGACAGAAACATAAATGTAAATATGCTCTGAAGATCATCCCCCAACCATAGTGAAGTGTTCTATGTGGAAATAACTGCTACTGCCTTGTAAGAAGGCATATTTTCACTATTATGTGCCATACAGGGAACATCTCTCAATATTAGTTTTTAAATAGGTAGCTTACAGTGGATAGCTGGCTGTTATTCAGAGTGCCTAAAGGTCTTCTGGAAGTTCACCAAAAACACCAGTAAAACTTGCTTCAAAGTCTGTTTGAGCAAGTGCAATATTTTATGATTTTGCCTCTCTAATTTTCCCCGACAGCTTCCAGTCCAGGTTGAGACCCCCTGACCCCTCCCTTCACTTCCAGCCCCTTGCAGTCAGCCCTGATGCCCTGCACACATCAGCCTAGCACTTCCACCTCTGTGTTTCCTCACACGTGTTCCTGGTATGAGCAAAGGAGCAGCATATCTATTGCTGGCAAGGAGATGAGAACAAGGAAAACACAGCTTCCAACAGAGCTTCAGGTGTCCCCATTTCCTAAATAGCTCTGTTCCCTATGTATCTCCAAGGTCACGTGTACCTCCAAGCATGCTGCCATGCAGAGTCACTAGTCCAGCTGCTAGAAACTACAGCTGCATTAATGTGGGCTTGGACCCAGCTCATTAGCCCTGACTGATAACTGGAACAAGCAGCCTTGCCTCAAGGGAGGAGTACTGTGGCCAAGCACTGTTCTACTGGGGCAAGGCCATCCTGCTGTGGTCCCACAGCTAGTGCTGGTCTAGCTCTGTGCTGTAGCTGCAGATTCTTGGCAAAGATGCGAAGAAGAATTAAAAAAAAGGCACAAATAGCTGCCCTGTAGTCATTTACCACCCTCAGCAGAAAAAAATGTGCACCTAACCTGAAAAAGTACTGGGGGTTTGCTTCTGACATATGAATGAAAAGGTTTCAAAAATTTTTAAAATTCTTAATTTTAATCCAGGGAAAAAAATCAGAGACTCTATTTCATAATTTTTTTAAGACAGAATGTAAAAGAAAATATTGTTTTGGAAATGAAAAATTGTATTCAAAATGTTGCCCTAGGGGAGCCCTCCTGTGGGTTGCATTGAAGGAGTACCAGTTAACATTTCTTCCTGATGCTAAAGAAGCATTTTAGCTGCTTCCATCACCTACAGCAGCTCAAGAAGCCAGAGCTAGATGCTTCACAGAGGTGCACAGTGACAGACTCAAAGCAAAGATCACAAGCCACAACAAGAGAAATACCAGTAAGGTACAACAGTGAAAAAAAACAAACCCCAATAGGAGTACTAACACATTGCAAAAGGCTGCCTGGAGAGACTGTGGGATCTCCTTCTGCGTAGATGTTCATGCTTGATCAGTGCAGGCTGAGCAACCTGAGCTACCCGTAATGTTAGTCCTGCTTTGAGCAGTGTGTAAGGCTTAAATGACCTCTGCATGTTCCCTCCACCTTACTTGGTGGCTAAAATAGGGCCTATTATAACAATTTCAATGCTGTCTGCTGTCCTTTATTCCTCAAAGCATTCTGGTCAGCTTTTGTTTTATATTAACTGAAACACCTTATCACTTCTGTACAGCAAGTGTCTCCTGGCGGCTTAAAGGAAGAAGGTTGATGTTTTCTCAAAATGGATTATGTAAATTATAAAACCAAAATGACATGAACTATTTCTAATTCTTTCATGGAATTTCAAACAAAAGTTTTCTGAAAACATTTAAATCAATTTTCTGCTTCCTAGGAAATTTCTGAAATAGTGGGTTTGCATAACATGAAAAGAAATTCCAAAATGTCAATGTTTACCAAATATAAACCCTTCTAATTTTAATTCCCATCATGTAACTAAAAACTCTGACAAAGCATAAAAAGTACTGTTAAGGTGCAATATACATACATGAATTCAACAAGTTCAAAAAAGACCTTTCAAATTATTAGAATGTTTCCATTCTAATCGAAACATATTGCCATATAATCATATATTGTGGCATAGCAGTTCAGATAAATAAAAAGGGCTAGCATTTAATTCTCATCTATTTGTCCTTATTTTAAATGTCTTGCCAATATACTCTTCCTCATTCTTAGAAAATACCCAATTGGTATTCGTTGTGTTTCCCCTTGCTCAGAGTGACCCACTGCCTCTCCTTGGCTTACAAGTGTTACTCCAGAGGCAGGCAGGTGCTCAGCTGGGGTCACTCAGCTTCATACCCCTGACCTCCCTCAGGTATATAAACTACTAGTCTCACTATGTCTCATTTAAGTTGTGCCACTTCCACAAAGCTAAACAGCCCCCCTGTTTATAGCTCATCACTGAGGTTCAGTTTTGGTCTTAGTCCCATGAAAATGTTTTATAATTCTCTCCTTAAACCAATATTACATGCAGTTGGCAGCCCTAAAACTTTTTTTTACATGCACAAAAGATTTGGAATTTTGGGTCTAGTCTTCAGGAAAAACACAATAATTTGGACCTCTCACACTTTGTAAAGATGTTTGAGTAGGCAAGGATGTCTCCAGATATTTTATCCTCTTCTAGTAGACCTCCACATCCATGCTCACACTGAACTGCATCCTTCATCATCATTTTGTCCATCAGATTTCTGAGCAGCAAAGGACAAAATTTCCAGACTTCTGAAGTAACCAAATACCCACACTGTGAACTCAACATGCTGTACATTTGTCAGGGACTTGATCTTATAGCACTGTTTTCCTGGAAGAATAATTTTAAAAGCAGTCCTTTTTAAGTGATTTCCATAAGAGTAGAAATAGAAAAAAACATCTTCAGTGTGGCTGCAACCTGTATCATTAGGACAAGATAGGAGCCTCAGCTTGGTCTTTGTTTTCAAGGAGAGAAGGTTTGTAAAACACAACTGAATATGGATAGATATAAAACCAGTACCTTTTGAGGGAAGAGATGAGGAATACAAGATATAGTAGGTCACTTATAAAATATTTCCTGAAAGTGACTTTTTTTTAAATCAAAGCCATATTCTTGCATCTTAATACAAGGGCCGCAGCTGTTATATAATCAAATCTGGATTTTCATTTCCAGAATCAAAAAGCAACAAATTTATTTACTAAAAATCTATTATATTGACTCATTAAAGACTTGGGAAAAAACCAGCTTTACACTCAAAATTTCCAAGAGAGAATTGTTCTCTAGACCTAGGGTTTTACTGCAACAGCAACAAAAGCAATGCTGAAACCCTGACAGAACCAAAAAGGCTGCAGCTCACCACCTGCCAGGCTGCTCCAGTACCCAGCACAGAGACACCCCCCACCTCTATTTTACACTTTGCTCCAGCTGGTTCTGGCCACACCAGAGAGCCCCAGGTGAGTCCAACTCTAACGTCTCCTCCTCTTTAATCTTTCTGTCCTTACTTTTGGCTACCTAGGATTAAAAGACAATGCAAAAGGCCTCTGAAAAATTAAACGCTACTATTAAAAGTAGATTTCCGTTCTCTTATTCTGAGTATTGATGTACTTGACAAGCAGACAACAGTCATGGGGAGCTGCTATTTGCCATCACCACACTTTGCAGAGGGGGCTAAAACATGACTAAACTATGAAACTCCTAGGAGAAGGTAAATTGGCATCCTACTGTACAAACTCTGCTCAACCACTTGGGTTCATTGTCCAATAATTAGAGAACAGACATCGCTTCAATGTACAATTGAAGTAGACACACTTCTATAATGGCTACATCAGCACCATGCTAGATACTGTGGAGTTATCACAAAGAGTCAGCAGTGCTTTTCATTCAAGGGAATCAGAAACAGGGAGAAACATATCATGCTGACATACAGAAGCCAACGGCCATAATTCTGATTTATGGTGAATATCTCCAGCTAATCTGTGTTAGATCTGTGTGAGAAGACAAGATAAGTGTGCTTTTCCTTACTTGGCTGTGATAGCACAGAAAATGTGCACAGAAAAATATCCTGGGCTGTATCACATCTGTTAGGGGAAGAAGAAAAAAAGCGTATCTTTTTAAGTCAAATTCTGCATGGATTTAGATCAAGAAGCCCCTTGAATCCAGCAGACCACATCAATCCCTGGTGAAAGACCATAGATTTCTCACTGATTGCATCAGTAGGTGCAAATTTTGCCTCTGCCTGCAAAAGTCTCCACACCTTTTGAAGCTTCTGTAGCAATGATATCCCAAGACAGTTCCAGAGAGTGCAGTTCAGCACAGACTACAGTGTAAAGGACAGATGTCAGGAGAAAAATGGGAGAGAAAACTACCAAGCATCCCTTAAAATAAACCAATTCTATTTAGATATTGCAAATGTCTCTCATATTTTAGTTTGAAATTTAATCTTAGAGGTAATCGAATCTGCTACAGCATGGTTGCTTGAGTTCTCTTGGCCCTTAAGGGCTTTTTGTGGCCCATTGGGAACCCCTTTCCTGCAGCTGCCTTGCAAGCACATACTTTGCTGCAGTTCAGCCAATAACCTTTTGGAAAATAAAGAAGAGGAGAAAAGCTGTGAAAGATAAAGCTACATTTAATTAATTGTAACTTATATTTTCAACTGCATTTGTACAGCTAAATATCATTACAGTTCTGAGAGTAGATACAAAGTATAATGTGAAATGCATCCCATTTTATGGCTGGTTCAAAACTCCCGCTAACACTGGGATTTAAATATAAGAAAGGAGAGAAAATTGCTATACTGCTGTACAGCAGCTGGCAAAATGCTATCATACAATTTAAAAAGAGAATTCAGTAACTCTTAAAAAAAGCACAGAGTTAATGTAACACCTCAGAAAGCAAGGAAGGTGACTGTTTGTAAGAGAATGCCAAGTTAGCACACTCATCCTGAAAAACTCCCTCTATTCTGCTAAAAGCAGATTCATTCCAGGGCGAACGTGCCATCTTCTTGTATGAGAACACAAAGAAAAAGCACAGCAAAGCAAAATAAGAATGCACATTACTTCTAGTCCATGAGAACAAACGTTAAAAAGCAAAGATTGTGCCAAAAATCCCTCTTGCTGTCACGTAAAGACTTACTGAACAAAGACTGTTTGTCTCCTCAACTTTTTTCCATATACCTCGTACTTGGCATGTCAAAAGTTGTTAGGAAAAAAATAAGAAACAAAGAAAAATCACATTCAAAGCTTTGGTTTCTTTCTGCTTCCTTTTCATCTTTAGGATGTTGAAAACTCAGGTAGTCTCTTTGCATACACCACTATTCATCTTTAATTTAATAAATGATCTCTTCAATGTATTAATGGTTAGCAGTGCATATAAATTAGCATTTATAAAAATCAATTACATTGTCTCATAAGACAGAGGAGAAACCAAGACCTTCATCACTGGATCATTTGTATTTATCTGTTAATTATAAACCTTAATTGTCTCTTCTTATCAGATTAATTTGCATAAATTGCATAAGTTTAACGTTTAACAGGTTTTAATACCAGAATACAATTATTCTTTAAACATTCTTTCTTGAAATATTCATTATTAATTATACCATTAAAATTAGAAGTTCTGATAATTGACCTTGGCTTTTCCTTGGCTCATCATCATCTGTCCATTGAGGTCATTTATCTCATGATTATGCATGCTTTGTGGCTTCTTATTACTGATGTTCTCAGTTTTAATTGTACTTTATAGCCTGTCAGATTTCTCTGAATTTTGACTTAAAGCAGAATATTATGCAGAGTTTCACAAAAGTGGGGTTTTTATAGTATATTCATCCTCTTAACATATCTACACATAATTACATAGTGGGTGAAAGGACTTTTTCTATACCTGTACTATTAAGTACAATTATTTCTACCCTGGCAATAAAAGGCTTCTTTTTATCAGATACTTATGAAGTAAGAAAGATATGTAAGATCCCAGATAGCCTTGGAAAAAAAAAAATTAATCAGGTATTACATTTAGCAGGTCATCTAACAGTCTCTTCTTCCTCATAACTGACCAGACATCTCTAACTGCCCTTTTCACTAGCTTTTTCTTTAAAGATGGTGGTTACTGAGCCCAGGAAGTAATGAGATAAGAGATGAGATGACCAAGATCAAATGCTGGCAGATAAAGATTTCTTGAACAATCATGCAGTGCAGAGGTGAGAACAAGTGGGCTTTCTCCTCTGTCAGATCATTCACTAAGTTTCACATACAGGGATTTACTGTACTGGATTTTTCTTCCAGTTAAAATTATTCATATTTTTCAGTTAAGTAAATATTTTAGATATCATCGCACATCCAAGGAGAGACATAAATATTGAAAAAATACTAAACAAGACTTTCTTATTTTGTCTACAGATGCTGTTATTTAAATAAGTGCTTCGGGTCAGCTTATAGAATATTTCTCCTAAATTAGTCTCATAAGGAAACACTGAGTCCAGTATCTACTTGAAATTTTCAGTATCTCCCTTGAGTTACCTGTGCTCCCTAAGCAGGTTCAAAGCTACTGCCATCTTGTATGAGAAGCATCACTGACATATTTCCATTCAGTTGCTGGCATCAGAGGTTCCCGAGTTCAGTTTTCAAATTCAAGTAAAATCTGTGAATGATTATGTGCAAACCATCTTTTTACACCAAGGACTTCCTTCTGCTGAGATTTCCCATGCAAAGTTGTATGCATGGATCAATGTAAAAAATTCGGTGATGGGTGTTAATGTCACTACACCTGCTCTGGTATATCTTTTTTGTAAACTATCTATCCAAGAGAAGACAGTTTACAACTCCCATATATGTATCTGATGGGAAGCCTAAGGAGAACTCTCAGGTTACTATTAGGTCACACAAAGTAGAAGTAATAGGAAATTGTCAACGCTTCCTTACAGAATCTTACACATGCCTCTAAATGAAGGAATGCATTGATCAGTTGTTAGCCAAGTCCATGATCTTTGCAATAATTTGAGAATGCTACTTGATCCCTAAAAGTAAAACAACACTGGACACTGATTTTTTGCCATTTTTTTCCTGCTTGCAGGTCAGCTACAATTATCCATTTTATCTCAAAGCCAGATTGCTAGAAAATGCCTCACTTGAACAACACCTGATTTTCTAGGTGGACATCTGTTATGCAAACGCATTAACCACCTTGATTTATATTTAAAAGAAGGATGGCAATATCTTGGACAGGAGAGAGTGCTCAGTGTACAGTGATCAGAATACAGCAGGGAAGTGGTGCCTCACAAGAGTGCTGGACATTCCCCAGCCAGGGATTCCAGTGGCTTTTGCCACTGGAGTTCCTGCTCCTCTGCTGCTCATGTCCCCTGGGCCCAGCTCTCCTCAGGAGCATGACAGCAGCATTTCCTCACAGGAGAGAAGTGGGAACAAACAATATGCAGATACCTTCAGCTTAACCATCTGATGCATCACAGAAGAGTTAAAATCCTTCTACCCACATTAATAGCTATAATCCCTTTATTGTGCAGTGAGAACATTAAGATGTCACAAAATCTGCAGACTGTCAGAGGTTATTTTAAAGGCAATTTTCTGTTACTTTCACTCTCTATTTAATTTCCTTCTGAGGAAACAGACCTAACAGCAAGATGATTGCATTCCAGGCAGATCTGTTCTCACTGTCCAGCAGGGCCAAGCACATGGCAACACACCATTGAAACAACAGCATACTATGGAATTTTGGTCAGCTTACCAGCTGTTGAGCTACAGCAGATCTGATCCTACCTCAAAACATGCACTGCAAGATGACAGCCACCTCTTCAGCTGCAGGCAGCATAAGAGGTTTCAGGTAATCAAGTGTGATATTTCTGGAGTTTTCTATGCAAAGTTCACCTAGCAGAAAATAGGAGGGAGTTGTGTGTGTGTGCATGTGTGGTTTTTGTCATTCTGAGTACCAGCTGGCTAGTAATGAGACAGTTAGTGGTAACAAAGTGAAGGTGGGCTGACAGGAAAACCCAAGCACTATATTCTATTCATGTTCCTTGTGATTTCATGAGCCCTCTGTCAAAGCTGTCACATATGTTTTTTTCAGACTATGGATTTTCCCTTCTATCTACAAAGTAACTCATTCAGCAGGCTTTTCAGCTGCTGGGCTCAACGCCTGTAATTTCATTTTTAAAAAAAGCAAGTTGAGAATCTGCAACACTGAAATGTTTGGCTCCTTTTGTGGTTCAGATCAGTCAAACCTAGGCTGCACCAGAGTGTCTCCCCTGGATATGCCATCAGGCATCTTTCTCTGTATATTCCCACTTCTTGTAAGTCCTATGTGCAGTGGGTGAGGGAGCTGGGGTTGTTCAGCCTGAAGAAAAGGAGTCTCAGGGGAAACGTTATTGCCCTCTACAACAACCTGAAAGAAGGTTGTAGCCAGGTGGGGTTAGGTCTGTCCTCTCAGGGAATCAGTGGCAGGACAGAGGAAATGGTCTCAAGCTGCACGTGAGGAAGGTCAGGTTGGATGTCAGGAAGAATTTCTTCATTAAAGGTTAGGCATTGGAATGGACTGTCCAGGGAAGTGGTGGAATCACCAACCCTAGAATCATTCAAGAAACAACTGGATGTGGCACTTAATGCTATGGTTGAGTTGACAAACTGATGTTTGATCAAAGGATGGACTGTTCTATGATTTTGTCTGCCTTTTCTGACTACATGCATGTCTAGGGCCAACTGAAATTGAAAGGATAGTTCTAGTCAAACTGCAAATGTTTGGGGTTTTTCTGTCTTTCCTTTTCCACTTTGAGAGACACTTTCTTCATGCCCTTTTGGGTTAGCCTACCAGAGCTGTTGTCAAGATATTAAAACTATGTTGTCACTGTAACTTTACACTCAATTGTCAACGCTGCTAGAAACATCCACTGCCAAAATCATTTCCCTTTATCATTGCATCAATTACGTCATCCCCAACCTCGTTTCTTTAAGTCCTTCTACTGGTTCTCTTTCTGAATGCATCTTCGTCTATGAGCATGTCATTCCGACTTGGAGCAGCCAGGAAGATAGAAGGCAACCTTATGCATACAGCTATTATGGATGAAAATATGCTTACATAACCACACCCCATTTTCCCTCCCAAAACCTGTGCAATGTCATTAACCAAAAGCGTAATGTCTTCAAACCAAGAACTGTATAGCAGTCAGTGTCAAGCCATGTTGGATGTTTTCAAGAACAACCATTGACACATGATGATCATGCTGATAATGAAGGATAATTCCTCCTGATTTCCTAGGGTTACCATTCAAAAATAATCTATCAAAGAATGCAATTCTGTTAGAATTCTGGCGTTTTTCTTAGCTGTTACTTTGCACAAAAAAGCCTTACACTGTGATAATTAAAACTGTAGAATCCTGTTTCAAGAGGTTGAGGGAGTTAAGTCTCTGGAGAAACTAGACCCAGTTGACTTGGGCTCTAGACTGTAGAAAACAGGACTCTTACTTTGCTGTCAAAGCTGAAACACTAGTTCTCAAATTTCTTCACAGTCAACCAGATTGTATTCATTCCAGTATAATACAGGATGAATAGGTTTAACTGTGAAAGCATATTTTATCAGCCTCAATTCTAAGTGTTTTTCCCTGTTTGCCTCTAGAACATACTGACAAATACTAGATCCTTTTTGTGACTGTGTAGAGCCCTATTCATTATATTTATGGTGAAAAAAATCCTGTGCTGGCATCTAAGGAAACTGAAGCCAAGTTTGTTTTCTTAGTATTACATCTATATGATAGAATTCTCTGATCCCTTTCATTTCACAGAACACAAGGAGGTTTCATGTTTCCCCTGTGTATAATAAAAGTAGTTACCCTCTGGCCAACTCAGATTGTTGTTTCTGAAAATTGTTTTTCTCTCTAGTTTTATTGGGCAATGTAATTATTTGAATTGCAAGAGAAGTGTCTGAACAAAATCTAGGATATCAAACCCATCAACTCACAGATTTCTTAGACAGTCAGGGGCTCTAACAAAGCTTGTTATCCTTTTCTTTGCATAACAAGACAACAAACGTGCAATTACCGAAAGAACCGGTTTGTGATGTTGAGATGTGCAATTTAAAACCCAGTAACCCAGTTGTTATGAGGAACTTTAATATTTAATGTGCAGATTAAGTGCACATTTAAAAACTCATGAATGTTTGCAACTCATGCAAGCAGCACAACATACTTTGCTTTAACGCAAGGTCCCTGGCACATCAGAAGGATGAAGCAAGGAATACACCATTCCTTGGTTCCCATAATCCTTGCAGCTGAGAAGGATATCAGACGCTTGTTACATCACAAGGTAAGTTTACATTCACCTCCTAAAATACGCTTACCTCTCACTCAGATGCCTAACAAAGAAAACTGTCAGCAAGAGAATTATGGAGAAAAACAGAATGCTAGCACTGTCCCCTGCAGGGTGTAAAACAGTCGGTCTGCATCCAGCTCTAGAAAGGTAGGCAAGGAAAAAAAAACAGGCAGAACACAATCCAGAAAAGTTGCTAGGTCTTGTTTAAAAGAAGGTAATAAATATAGCAACAAAACTGCCACTTCTCATAGCATTCTGCAGCAGGGAAAGACATGATGTTTGCTTTGCAAGGAGGGTCACAGTAAAATATTCCTGGGACACGTGGGATTATTTTGAGCTTCTTTGGTTCCCCCTTAGCTGCCCCCTATGCAGAGCCCCCTCTACTTAACAGAAGGCACAAAAGATAACTTGTTTCTACACTTAGCAGTTACATGTTTAACTAAAGCTTTTCTAATACATCAAACCTGTGGCGGTTCTCCACATTCATGGTCCTAATTGGGGCCTTGCAAAAAACTGCATTCAGTTCCTATTCTTAAGCCACTCTGCAATAATTGGTCTCACATTTCCAGGAATCCCACCCCAGGCTCGGAAAAAGGCAGATGAATCCTGTACATTGTATTTTTAAATTTAAGACATAAGTTTTTACTGAGCTAGCTCTGCTTTTTGATTAAAGTAAAAAAAACGAGCAAAGCGGAGCCTCTCAATAATACTGAACTTTACAATACGTGCAATAATTTAACAGTGTGTTCGGCATGTGGGAACTAACAAGTGTTTTGTGTTAATGCTGCATTCAGAATGGTATATCTGAACTACACAAAACAATAGATAAATGATTCAAAAAATATGCAAGTCGATTGTCAAAGCCCTCTCTTCGCCAAAGTAATGAATAACAAGCCAAGTACACCCCATGAAAGTTAATGTCTTGACAATGTCTTCAAAGAGCTTACACTGGTTGAAAGCATCCCACAACATTTATATTTTGACACCTTATAATAACTATTTGGACTTTACTGTCCATAATGCATGAACACTTAGGGCCAGATTAAATGTTAAAGTTTCTAATGTTACTGAAATTTTATTGATTTTATTGATTTCAGTGGACCCTTAGACACAAGGGTGGAAATCACATGTGAATCTGAGTTTAGCCAGTTAATTCTCCATGAAATTCCACTTATGATCAAATGGAATATAAGGAAATGTTACATAAAATGTAGGATGAGAAGAATAGTGTAGTAGGTTGACCCTGGCTGGATACTAGGCACCACCAAAGCTTCTCTATCACTCCCCTTGCCAACAGGACAGAGGAAGGAAAATATAAAGAAAAGGATTGATCATTCACCAAATATTGTCATGGGGAAAACAGATTCAAATTTGAGATATTAATTAAACTTATTACTAAAAAATCAGAGCAGGATAACAAGAAGTAAAATCAATCTTGAAAACACCTTCCCTCCACTCCTCCCTCTTTTGCAAGGGAATGGGGGTTACAGTCAGTTCGTCACAAGTTGTTTCTGCCACTGCTGAGAGAGAGGAATCCTTCCCCTGTTCCCTATGGGGGCCCTCCCATGGCAGACAGTCCCTGATGAAATGAGTCCATCCAAAGGCAACAGTCCTCCACACAATGCTTCAACATGGGTCACTCTTCCACAGGGTGCAGTCCCTCAGACACAGGCTGTTCCAGCGTGGGTCTCCCACAGGTCACAAGTCCTACCAGGAAAACCTGCTCCAATGTGGGCTCCTCTCCCCACAGGTCATCAGGTCCCTGCCAACATGAGTCTCCTGTGGGGTCACAGCCTCCTTTGGGCACCCATCTGCTCCAGCATGGGCTTCTCCACAGGCTGCACCCCTGTGGTCCTCCATGGGCTGCAGGGGCACATCCTGCCTCACCATGGTCAGCACCACAGGCTGCAGGGCAACCTCAGCTCTGGCCCCTGGAGCACTTCCTCCCCCTCCTTCTCCACTGACCTTGCTGTCTGCAAAGTTTTTCCACTCACAGAGGCATTACCATCATTTCTGATTGGCTCAGCCTTTGCCAGCAGTGGGGAGGAAGCTTCTGGCAGCTTCTCACAGAATATACCTCTGTAGCCCCACCACTAATGAAAACCTGGCCATGCAAACCCAATACCCAAAATAAGTTGTGTGGGTTGTGTTTGGGCTGTTTGTTTGCTTGTTAACTAAAAAAAATCTAAGGTCTCATAATGAAGATTACTTTTGACAAGGATGTGGATAAGAGGAAAAGACACTAGATTAAATGACGGGGCCGCTTAAAGTCAAGACAGAAGTTAGATTTACCACAGGCAACCTTTTAAGCAACTATCAGCTACACAGTCCTAGCACCAAGGGTCAGTAATTTTTGATTCAACACAAAAGGAAACAAAAGACCATGAAAGAATATTTGCACATCCCATTTAAGTGTGAGACAACTGAAGACACTGAAATCTCCATCAAAATTAGTGACACTCTAGAAGCTGAATTTTCCATTAGCTACAGGAAAAACCTTTCAGCCGTATTGAATAGCAATAGCTATTATACATGCTTGGATGAGACAGCTTCATTTCTCCTTTATCAAGCTGGTTTTCTCTTTACAAACAACCTTCTATCCAAGTGCTCAGAAAACTATTTTTAAGTACTCTTATATTTTCAGAAGCACGTGATAAGTTTGTCATTTTCATCCAAGACAGTAATTTCAAACTGATGAACCTTTAGCTATGAGGATCTAAAGGTCATTTAGGGAGTGTTGCTTTCCATGTAGCTGATTCTCACCATATACTCAACTTCTATGCAGTTGATTTACTTCTGCACATAACCAATCCATTCTTTTCCTGTCAGAAAACATTTTTATTTTACTCCAATTGTTCTTAGACCTCAGCAGCTGCTTGGGCTAAAAATTATTTCCTTAGATGTATTCAGTCTTTCCTTTCTCTGCTGTCACTACTTCCAGTGGAAAAAAGATTCCAGCATCTGGGTAATTTAGCACATTCTCAGAAATTGCTCCAGTCCACTGCCATCTAGTAAAAACATTGAGAAGGGTATTAACACAAGCATCACAGACCTTCAGAATTTATCACCACTATTCCTGATTCACTAGTGATGTTTTTGCTCTTCCTGCTGGTCTTGAGAATCACAAAGAATTTATTGCCTTAGTGCCATGTTGTGGCTTTAAAGAAGCACGCAGTGTTTCACAAAGAAGTAACTTTCAATGTTCTCATCACATTCATTTACACTTCAAACAAAGGAAAAAATAGGCTTGTTAAGGATGTGTTGTGGAAATGGAATGAATGAGCTCTTGTCCTCTCAAGGGAAGGAGGAGTTTTTGGGCTCACACTTCAGCTGGCTGGCCCTTGGAGCCTCTGCTCATGCACGTATGGTGATCACCTTGCTTGGTTTCAGAGGCCCTGCTGCAAATTCTGCTGCTTCTAGCAACATCCAGCAATAGGAGTGGTGAATGCCAGTGAAGCTGGGAATGCTCCCAGTTACAAAGCAGCAGGTGTAAAGGCTGTTCTACCCCAACTGACTAAATACTTTAGGACTTGGGAAAATGAGGGTGGAAGGGAAGAGAATCAGGTTTTCTACTTCATTCCTGACTCTAGCACATCCTGAAGTTCCAGCCGTTAGAAGACCTCTATCCATTTTTCTTCTGTGTTCTTAATGAATATAGTCATCACTTCCAGATACAAGATCTCTCCCTCTCTAAATACAAGAGTATAAAGCAACTTGAATCCTAAATCTCAGACTTGTCAGGAAAGCATCCATACCAAATGGTGGTGCAAGAGCCTTCAATTTACCTAGCTTGCTATTTTCCACACACAGGACAGCCTATGCCATTTAAAATTAAATGAAGTCTCAGTTTCCTACTAGCTGCCTTTCAAGTGCAAACAGCTTGACTCCCCTCACAGAGTATCAAATCACTCCATACATACATAGCACAATTTTGGTATGTTGACAGAATGCAGCACAGTGCTTTTTGCTTTCTCTCCAGAGAATAAAAACAAATCCTATAGAAGATTTGATGAGTTTGTTGCACTTCATTTCTGTTCACTCTACTTTCAAACCTCCACAGGGTGATAAAATACTTCTCTTCCCAGTACTGTGTGGGGACTTGGGCTAAGGAACAGTTTCTGTTCATATGTATCCCATTCTTACTCCTTTTGCTCAATTTAGAACTGAGTAATATATATCCATTTGGAGGTCAAATCGATTATTTTTGCCTAAGATGCCATTTCCAGACCAAAAGTAAGAGCACTTTCAGTTTAGCAAGACTTAATAGAGATTGTTAGAGGTGTCTGACAATTTTGACCTTTGCTCTCCTATTTCAGTGTTTGAATAGATCTGATTTAACTAGGTAAAAACAGTTTAAGAATTAATGCAAATGCAAAGGCTCAGAAGAAAGGATTCATGTATAGGAAAAATTGCCAATTCACTAACTTCAAACTGCAGCCAAGCAAAATATGGTTCACACTGATGAGAACAGAGTCAACAGAAGAATAAACTTTAACTGGTTGGAAGTAAAGAAGACATCAAGTCAGCACCAAATTATGCTTTAAGGAAAGTCTAAAAGTGAACCCGGTTCACGATTTTTTTGTTTATTTTTAAACATAGTCAACTTTTGGAAATGTCCACACAGAAGCACAACAGTTCTTTCTTTGTTTGGCCATCTCCTCTCCCTACACTGAGGATTGTTTTCCCTCTGAAGGAAGGAGCCTGTTCTGAGTCAGCAGGAGAATGAACAGATAAACTCAATCAGAAATTCCCAGACTAGCAAAAAGCCTTGAGGTCCCACACAATCTCTCTCCAGTTTGGCTTGGAGCCTGAAAAACAGGCACTGACATCAAGTTAAAACACATTTTCTGAAGCGGATGATTTGTGTAAATCAGCTAAGAGCCAGCTAGGGGTGAGGGGTTCAGAACACATGTCCTTTTCTCATTGGGTTCATTGTTCCTTACTGGAGCATTAAGGGGGTGGTTTATGCCTATATGTCACGTCTAGCTCCTGCTTCAAACTGCTGAACTCTGCCGTGATGCTGGCTTTTATTCTTGTCACCTGGCCTTCTTCCTAGGTCTAGGGTATTCCATTAAATGTAAACAAAACATTCTAACTTGTAAAGTAACTGACGAATAGCTCACATCCCACTTTTTTAACTACATTATTAACAATACATCCTTTATCAGAACAACATTAATTTTCTAATATTAAGGTCATTTCATTGGGAAAGAAAAATAAATCATAGAGCTGTAGAATTATTTTGAAAAGCTTTTTGGAAATTCTTATATCATTTAGGCCATAGAATTGAATCTTCAAAACTAATGACACTCCTGTCTCTAGACCTGAGATGGAGATGTGCAGATTTACAAATGAAAATACATAGCAGTGAACTTGTGCAGGTGAGAACAGAAGCACAGAAAGGTGTATGTACTGGTGAAGCTAGACCTGATGTAACAAAGGTGGTAGGAACAAAACTCCAAGACATCAGGTTGTTAAAAATAAAGCAGTTTATGTTTTAGAATATTATCTTGAATAAGAAACAAAAGCATATTTAGACAAGAGATAGGGGTAAATTTACAAAACAGATAAAGGTAAAAAACATTTATCTCTAAACCAAGGTAGGTGAGGGGCAGGGGAATGAAGAATAGGAAGTCAAAACATCAGGAGATAACAGCGTGGAACTCAAGGATAAAAGACAAGTGTAATTTAAATATTTTCTATAATACAGTGGATCTGGACTTATTATAATTGGTGCTTTGGAGTCCACACTGATATAATCTTAAACATACTAGAGATATCCAAAGCAATCAGGAGAATTATATTGACAATTAGGAAAACAAGTAGCATAGCTAACAGCCAGGTTCTGAGGTTCTTGTTCTTTCCCACTCTCTACCACACAGAACAATCTGAAAAGAGAAACCAAGCAAAGTGCACAATTGGGAAATGAAGGATTGTATGGTAAAATAAAAATCTATATAAGAAATGTGTATTACATTCACATG
Organism: Serilophus lunatus; assembly: GCA_013399895.1. Taxonomy (NCBI): domain Eukaryota; kingdom Metazoa; phylum Chordata; class Aves; order Passeriformes; family Eurylaimidae; genus Serilophus; species Serilophus lunatus. Next base: position 928,154 of record VXBA01005221.1, on the reverse strand, counting down.
AAGAGGTGGGCTTTTGGAATGAATAAACCCCAGCACACAACAGGGGATAATGCACCAGGTATTAGACTGCATAAAATATTTGTCTATGGTTCTTCCTCATAGATATCAAGAACAAAAATCAAGCTGAAAACTTTCAGTGACAGTTGTAATGAGATGTTTACTGCATAGCTGAAGAAAATAAAAGACTGAAAGGTAAATAGAGGTCCTTGGCAACTAATCATTTATTTGAAAACCGAATTATAGGCTTTTGGCCAATAGCAAAAAAACAGGAAGTTTATGTTGAACAAGTGGTATGGAATGAGTGCATTTAAAGAGATTCAGGCACCTTTTGCATGGCTTTGTGCCAAGAACCAAAATTTCCTGCAGTTCTTTTTATGAGGCCATATACAGACTTGATTTATTCCAGGCGAATGACAATTCAGTACACATTTTTTGACAGAAAGTAAAATACTCAGCTATTCGCATTGATGTCTGCTAGGAACAAAAATGAGTTTTAGGCAGACATTCCCTTACCCCTTCTGAGGAAACATCAAAGTTTTGCTGCCAGCAAATTACAGCTGAGGGACCTGGGACTTTGTTTGGCCCAAACAGAAGAAAGTGCACTAAAGCTACCCAAACCAAATATTTGGTTTCTTCCAACAGTCATAGGAAGCCGAGACTCTTCAAAGGAAGCACTGGTCTCAGATGCATCTTCAGCACTTTTTCAAAATTCAGAATTGCTCAAGACCAAAAATTGCTAATTCAGTTTGATATGCTAAAGATTTTACTTATGATCCATGACTAATTTCTGAAACACCATGCTTGAAACCAAGTTTCTTCTGGGGGGTTTTTTGATGCTTTGTCTGAGTATTTTCATTGTTTTCCTGTTGTAGCAATGAATATAATAGTAATACATTTGATTTCCCCAGATACTGCATCAGAGCCATGCAGTAAATACAGACCTTATTTCACCATTCTCCTGACAGGCCTCAAGAAAAACAGTTTTTACATCAGGGGAATTTGATGATCCAGCAGGAAGACCTAACAGAAATTTTGGCTTAGTAGCTTCCATAGCTCTAAAGCATTTTGCAATAGTTTATTTCTGTTCAACACACGCTCAGTTATTAGCCAAACTGTCTGGCCATTGACCAAATTATCTTGTGCTCTTGGGAAACATGGACATTCGCTTCCATTAAATCTTTAGATGAAAATTAATGAAATAATTTCAGCAACTAAACACCTGCGTCACTGCTTATTTCTTCCAAAGAAGTCAAAAGACAAATATTGAAATTAAATAATCTGAATTTTTGATGTCATGTCGCAAAAGAAGGAAATAGAACTGCTTTACTGGCAAGTTCTTTGGTTCTGAAAGCACCCGGAGAACTGAAGTTTAACAGAACATGAGTGAAAGAACAAACCAGCAAGCTTTAAAAAGAAAAGCAAGCTGCAACTGAAGGTCATATTCTGCTGTCCTTCAGCCATGCAGATAGCATCCACTACAAACAGCTATTTCAATATGGTGGCTGTATTTCATTTCAGACCAAAAAGGCTCCTGCAATTTTCTACAACAATTCATACTCCAAAGGTGCTATAGTTGTAGAAGCCAGTATTTGACTAATGTGATTTCACAACTTGACTGGAGAGTCATCTAGCATGCATAGCTCTGCAAGTCAGTTATTTTGACAAATGTGAAGTGGATTTCTGTCCCTTTGAGACAGGCAACATCTCCTCTAAGAGATTTACTCTCTGGCTTTTTGATTCGCATATAGAACCAACAAGATACTAAGTGGTACCACCTCGAGGCACAACACTGGAGGGGAAAAAGTACGAAAACACATTCTACATACTGACAGATATCACAGATTGGCTTTTTGGCCACTAATGCCAATTGAGGGTGCTTCAGAAATGCTTGTAACACTGAACTATGCCATCCTTTCTGCTGCAACAGTGTTTAGCAGTTTGGCATATTTATACACATGAATTGTGCCCAGGATAGACAGCAAGCAACTGACAGTCAAAATGATACCATGTATTTAACTGGATTCTTTGTTTACTGTACAGAAATCCCTCATAAACTACCTTAAAGACGTCACTGGTTTTCCTATGTGTCATGTAGACTCGGTCTACATGAACATTTTATACTAGTATTCTCCTTACCAAAGTTACTCCATTCACCTGGAGTCACACCTCATCTAATTTCATCCTCACCCTTCCTGAGAAACGAGATTTCCTTCCCCGGCTTCACAAATAGTTGCTGTAGGCCAACTTTGCACCAACACAGCATCAAAGGAGATAAGTGTCTACTGAAATATTTATAAGTTCAACTTCCATGCCACAACACAAAACCAATCTTTAAGAAACTTTCTCCTTGTACATGAGTAAGATAAACATCCATTTGAAAGAAAAATACATCTAAGCTGTTTTGTGGGTTATGAAGTAGAAGAGGGAATGACTCAGGTCCAACTCAGTCACTCTGAAGCTGTTAAAAGGGCCATGACAAGAACACAGGTGTGACAATTGCAGTTTGCAAACTCACTGTCTCAATGGAAACTTCAGTAGGTTGATGACTGATTCATCTAGAGGGCTGGATATTCTATCTAGGACCTCTAAAACATAGGCATCTCTGCAGAGAAGGCAAATAGAGGTTGGTACTGACACTGTTCATACTATATACAAAATGCACCAGTTTCCAGCAGTGTCACACCGGGTCTTTTCAGTATCTTAGGTAAATATCTATTTATTAAACTACTTCAGGAAAGTTCTGCGTTTCAGTACAGGCAGGAATTAAAGAAGTGAGTCTTTGTCAGGCCTCACTGGCCCTGTTATGATATAGACCAGCAGGAAAGATCTAATCAGGAGGCCTATACAGGCATTCATCTGGAGAAATTTCAAATCCAGATTTAGCAAGATGAAGAGTGTATAACAACTAGCATATTACACAGAGAGCCTGTATTCATCTTGGCAGTATCCTGTTGCCCCTCACATCTCTGTCAACACTACAGCTACATCCAGCCTTACCTGACACTGAGTTCCAGGTGACCATGTACACTGACAGAGTTTGGCTTAGTATCAGCTCAAGGCCTTGATCACACCCTTTTGCCACACAACCCCCTACTCAGAAGATAAGGATGCGGCACCTTCAAAAAAAAACAAAGATGAGCTTAAAAAGCAGCCTTTGTACAGCAGAACAACATTCCCAACAGCTTCTGTTGTCAGAACATGTAGAATCCTTTGCTGCATCATGTCAGTTTCAGAACCAGTTTAGTCAAGTAAAGCTGGGACTAACAGCGTGAATAATTCCTATTTCCAAATACTTTTCACTTCTTTATGCTGATTATATCTAGTACAACTAGGACATTCATTTTCTAGGAGCAAAACAGAACAATTTTCACCTACTGGAATGACTGAAAATTGCAAGACGAAAACCAAGACTGTCTGAAACCTACAGTTAGCCTAAAAAAACTGCCTGAAGGCATGTACTAGCTTCACACCCTTATGCTTCTTCTGCCTCTCCCCCTTTGCCAAACTCATAGGCACAGACACTCATCATTTAACAATTACAGTTACTCCATCTTCTGTTCTGCTAAACAAACATTACTTAAGAAAAGGCAATTTATGAGCCATTCTAGAATTACAAATACACTGTGGAAAAAAACAGCTTGATATTAAAATAAATCAAAATTGCTAATGAGATCAAAGCTACCTGGGATGACAATCTAGTTTTTAAATGCAGTACTTTTGTCGTTGAAGGAAGTCCGAGTGACACACACCAAGATACGTGTAAAGAGAAATCCAAGTATTAGCCATTCTGTTGGTCAAACTAAGCTCTATCAAAGATTTCAGAAGTGCCTCAGGCAAATTTCTGTGTGTTTTAGAGACAGATAGGCATCAAGGAAAAGGGTACTCACCTAGTGGCAAGGAGTCACTCCAAAGTAGACAGCAACTGCTATTCTTAGCACACAGAAAACATCTTATTACTGATGGCAGAATGGATACCCAGATATTTTAATCAGGCTAAGAAGCAGTCGTATTCTTATACTATTTATCACACGGTATTTAACAAACAAAATTTCAAAATAGCATGGTCATATATCATCTTTCCAGAGCAGGGCCTTGAGACATAAAACAAAGAACAAATTGAGAAAAGAGGGAAGAGGGACTCCATAAGGAATGTGATCAGAGGTAGCAGAATGTAATTCCCGCCTCAGGAGAATAAATTTGTTTGGGGACACCATTCTTAAAGACTACTCTTGAACCCTCTGAGTCCTCTTGTGAAAGGATTTGCAGATAATTTCCTCCCCACTCCTCTCACAGAAGCATTAGTTGAGAGGCATTTTATTGAGGCAACAAAGACTGCCTCGGTCAGCTTAACCATGACAGTTTTACATGAATGACAATGTTTAAAGCACTGTAAAAACTGTTAAAGAGATTTTAGACATGCCAAAATAACAACAAAAGCAAAATATTCCTTCAAAGATAAGGAAAAAAATAATGAATACTTATTACCTAGAGAATTGTTTACACTACACTATTTGAGCTACAAAGGTTTATTAAGTCTTGAACAAAAGTGGTAAAGGGAATTAATTTTCAGCCATGGACTACATTAGGGTTTAGGGCAGTTCCCCTTCTTCCCCAAGTGAGAATGGAGATTGGAGGGGACATGGTGCAAAAACCATGGAAAGAACTAGTTTGGATCTATGCAATCACTCAATGTGATTTATTTGCTGAGGAACACAGTAGGTGTAAGAGTTCAAGTCCCTTAAGCACAGGTGATACACACAGAGAGGATTTTAGAAGTTTCATTTCTCAGTCCTTAAAATTCTTCTATGTACTTGCTGCCCTGCAGTTTCTAGAATAGAGTCACTATTACAGAGCAAAGGGGAATCCTTTCTTTGTTAAGAAGAATTCATGTAATACAAATGTCTCTTACATAATATAATACCACAAATAATTCAAAATAACTTTTCACATAGTAATCCTTAAGTAGAATGCCTCAGTGCTTATACCACAGCTCTGCTTTGGGCCCTCTTCGCAGTCCTGAATGGTTTTGTTTTCTGATGTATAGGTACTCCTGCATTTTAGTAAAGTAGAAAGTGCATGTATAAATAGCACTTTCAAAAGTTAACGGAAGTATTTTAAGGGACAAGAATCTAGTTGAATACATTTCCCTGAGGTAGACAATTCTAAATATTTATCTCTTTAAAACTACATCTATCACTTTCACTTGAGTTGTATCAGTGGTATACACAGGAAATAGAATTTCAAATAAATACTGCAAGGCTCATGTAGGAAATTTTATAGATAATTATCACAATGGAGGAGGAGGAATACTTTATTGGAGAAAGTTAGGAAGGCTTGTTCTCCTCACTGAAGAGGCTCCAGTCCAGCCAATTGTTAAGGGGTAAAAAAACAACAAATAAAAGCCTAGATGTTAATAGAGCAAAGCAGCTGCTACAGAGTCTGCCCAGTGTAAGGGTCCCACATTGCACAGCACAATCTGTCCATGCTGAACTCAGGCAACCTCTGAGGAGAAGGCATGTCTGTCTCTCTTTTCAGATAATCACTGGCTTTTTTCCAAAGATCTCTCTAGAAAGGAAAATTAATGCTAAGTACGAGGTTTGGGGTTTTTTTAAATGAAGTACACAAACCTACATCTCTATAAAGCTGGGCCCTATTAGGTGCTGAAATAAAGAAATTAAAAACTTTGGATTTGTTTTACTAATTCTCTGAGTCATTCAGTACATCTTGCATCAAAAATAAGTTGTATTAAAATTAAATTGCTTTTAAAGCAGCAGTGCTTTCATGCTTGTGAGCCAGCCTACAGACCTAAACTTCTGTCAGGGTTCTTAAATACAAGCAGGAGAAAAAATTGCAAGAGAAATATATTTTTCCCTTAAAAAAAAACAAGAGAAAATCTCATGGATTAAGCTTTCCTGTGCACTATGCAACACTTCTGGTGCCAACAATAGTACACTGAGGTTTCCCAAGGATAGGATTTGGAAAATCTTGGCCATATTTTCAAGTGTCCTTCAGGTAGCAACAGTGGGTAAATGAGTATTGCTGTTCCTGCTACTACTTTTTATTTGAAATATGGTATATTCTTGATACCTCAGTCAGGTGGAAGCATCCTATTGTGATAAACACCTGGGGATACATGATGAAGAGATGTTTCTTAATCAAAAGGTCTATAATCCAAGCAAAACTATAATGGAAGTGAGAGTCAGGTGTAAGGAAACCAGAATCCACAACTGAGTTGCTTTCAACCAAAGCGATGAAAGAAGTACAACATGCAATAAGTAAAGAGTTGAAAAACAGGGGGAGAAGATCAACTCAAACCATTTCTGCAACTTCTAAAATTTTTCAAGTCTACTACAAAAGGGATTGAAAGAGCTCTGGTCTGAATTACTAGCAACACTTTTGTTTCAGTTTCTTGTCCTGAAAATGCTGCCCACAGGAAGGTCAAAGCAGCAGAGCGGGGGTTTTGAACATAAAGCTCAAATCTGTTCTTGCATACATTGTGCATGAGGAAAACCAGCAATGGATGCCAGTGGAAGCAAACTGAAGCAGTGTTTGGTAAAGTTGTATCAAAAGGAGACCAATGTATTGTGTGCAGAGGTTTTTTTGCCAGATCTCCCTCAAATCCTGTCCAACATCTTCCAGTGCCAAGCATTTGAGTTCTAGAGAACCAGAGATTAATTAAACTATTCCCCAGGCTGGCCATAGTAGAAGTAAGACAGGTTCTGATGTGCATATGACACACGGAGAATTAGACATCCTTTCATAAATAGCAGCTCTTGTCTCTGAAAATAAATATTTTTACTCTTTTCCCTGATTATTTTCCCTTTTTTCCTTCCATCTCAGCCATTTCAGACAGCACCTGAGCAAATAGTTCTTTGTCGTAGTTTTTGTAATAAAGTTCACCCCCAAAAATGTCAACATGCAGTTTTGATGACCAACACCTGAACAATTATTTAAGTGATGCTTTTTCATTCATACAATGTTCATATAAAATGCATTATATTATGCATTATCTTGACTCACTTCCAAATACTTTGAGAGCAAAGAGGTATACTTCCCATCACTCAGACAGAAATCTACTATACAACACTACTTTAGTGGCTAAGAAAAGCCTTTTAGCTTCAGCAGAATGACATTCATTTCTGAAGGCACTGCTCTTGGGGATATGTGTTAATTTATCTTTGAGGAAAACCTTGTAAATGAGATAATGCAGTATTACAAATTTCATAGGTTGCCCAGGTACTCAAGGTCAAAACAAATAACTTATTCCACTCTTAATGTAAACCTTATTTTTCTCCTTCTCACAAGCTCTTGAACATCCCTAAATATGTATATTTACTCCCAGTTCTTTATCGCAGCTGTTTGCATTTACATCAAGTGAAGCTGATGCACGTGCAAAACTTGAACACTGTTTATGGTGAATGCGTTCACTTTGGTACCTTTATGTGACATGAGGGACAAAGGCAAATAATGAAAACATGACTAGTCCTCCCCACCACATCTCATCTTCCAAAGCCTCTTGACTATCTTCTTAGCTTCCCTGTGAGCAAGGTCAGCTTCTCTTCTAACCCTGACAACTGCCTTGTCTTCTTCAGTTTGAGTACACTTAGACCTTTTTGAGTAGCTTTTCTTTTGCAGGTTTTTCCTGCCAAAGTTCACATAAATTGCAGAGGCAGCAGGGGTCAGATTTATACCTCTCCTTCTAAGAAAATAGTTTGCTTTTCACATTATTTACTCACAGATACAAGAGGCCAACCTAATCCTGCTTTATATCTTCGTTCTCCAAATGCATCCAAAAATAAGGTAAACTACTACTGGCATTTCAGCATAGAGTACTTCTTCCTATGACATTCACCAGCCCTTGCATTTACAAAGTTTCCTTTCTGTTCCCCATGCTGTACACCTGACCCCCAACCAGACCATTTCCCAACATTATGAAACCTTTTTCATTTGTACCTGGTCCTTTCAAATCAATCTTTACTCCTGTCCAAATATTTATTAATGTTGTATGTTTAAACATTATGTTTTCCCTTCTCATTATCATCCACTTTAGGAAGCGAGGCTGTGAATTTAAATAACTTTGTTATTTCCCAAGATTATTAATGCGGTGATCTTAAATATCAATAGCTCAACACCAGCATTTTGAAAAATTATTTATATTACACAGCAACAAAGCAATTTGTAACTTCCATATAAAACAACTCTAGAATGGAGATGTTTCCTCTAGTTAGATCCTTGTTTATCTTATTATGAAAGCAGACCCCTTTACTCAAGGTTGCATGTTGTAGGTTTCTGACATGGAACAGTTTATGTCCACTGGTTTCAGCACATAAATAGAAAATATTATCCCGTGAAATGAAGATGGAACTCTGTGGAACTAACTTCTGTATTTAGACGTTAAGCTCATAAGTGAAGCAATTTTCCTGGAAGAAATCAAGACACTGAAGTGTTCTTTCCTAAACATGGTGTGAGATACTATACAAGTCAAAACTGGTATGTTAACCAGTTGCATATGAAGCTAAAGACAAGCTGACTTCAAGGAAGCCTGCTCTTGGCAGCTACCATCCAAATGCTGACAACACTCTACAATCAGCAATTTGTATTTCTACTCAACATATAGCCAAATCTCTTTGTATGAAGAGGGAATTAAGCTGTAACTTCACCTGCCCAAAACTTTAAAATAATAAAGCTGGCAGAAATAAAAAGCTAGGGTAAGAGGGTTTTGTAGCTTCACCCATCAGTTTTGCAACTGCTGTGCTTCTGTCCTTCCAGGTCAGGCTATGGTCAGAATTAAAAAATTAAATGCCACAAAGAACATCTATTATCAGAAATTCCAGCTATGCTGAAAGTAGCAAGTGTCAAAACCACAGCAAGAGCCTTTCTTGAGAGAATCTCAGCTTAACCACCTTAAACAGTTCAGATGAGGTTTATCAAAGCCTCTGAATATGAGTTTCCAAGCCTCCATACCTGCTTACTCTTCAGCAGTCATTTCTCATCCTTTCCACTGGGAGTTGACAGTTACATGGATATTCAACCTTCACATAACCAACTCTCAGCTTCTTTGGAGCAACCACGTCTCCTAAATATGGCACCCATGCCAGCCTCACCTAGCTACTTGCCCAAGAATGCTGAGGAGGGCAGCAGCAGAAGGCCTGAACAGCCCTGGATGCAAGCAAAAGAAAGTAAGAGAGAGCACTAGAGAGCATTACATACACAGAGACAGTAAATGCAGGAGTCCTGTTGGCCCAGACACTGCTGAGCTGCTGGCAAAGCTGCACTGATACTTCCTGCTATTTGTGGCATTGCCAACCACTTACGCATGACAAGCGTCACCCCAAATCTTCTATCACTCACAAAACTTACTTGATGACTATTTAGGATGCACCAGGATAGAAATATTGCAAATTGATGAGCTCCCCAGCACTCATTGCTTCTCTTTCATTAATAGCTACAGAATTTGCATGTCTTCTTTTACACCCTCCAGTACAGAGCCTGCTGGAAAGTCCTAGCAAACACAGAAAGGAAATACAATCGATACACACTTTAGTGTACAGACCACATTTTGAATAAAACATTCCTTGCTAAAAAATTTTCATCTATTTCACTAATTCCAACAGAAATTTTCAAATTTGATGTGTCAGGGAAGACTGTACAAGTCCACCAGAGGAGGAACAGATGAGAGGTACAGTGGATGGAATTTCAGTGGTTTTTATTGTTCTAATTCCAGTGAATAACACTTTGGCAGAATGACTAGAGCCCTGATTGTTCCAGGAAATTTTTAACAATCAACAGACTATTACTTCACTTAGTTACACCAGAGACCCGATTTTCCAGTCCAACAAAGCACATAGGATGGGCTTTAAACACATGAACAGTCTAATTGATTTGTTTGGCATGACTGAGGTGCTGAACCTGAGACTCAAGCACACAATCCCCTGCTAAAGGTTTTCTCGGTCTTCTGCATATTGAAAACACTCCTGCCTCCATTTCTTTTTCTCCCTAAAACATCTGTGCTATACTCCCTGCTTAGCTGAACCATGGGCCTGTGGGAACAATTAATATCAGGGTTAATCTAAGAGGGAGGCAGGTGCCATTGGCAGCAGTTTTTAAGAGGAATGACAGAGAAGGTTATGAAGATGAGCCCTAACGCTTTGGTTGCAGGAGACTGCCTGAGATTTCTTAACACATTTCACCATTTAAGATTTCTATTGATACTGTGGCTGTTCAGCACCCAGTTATCTTTGCAGGTCTACAATTTGGATGCGTGTCTCACCACGAGTGTCACCTCCAGATGGGAATAACGCAGTTCACTACCTGACAGTCCCTAGGTGAAAGTTACGAGGAAACAGCAACCATTGTAGACAGGCCCACCTCTGAATTTTCCCCTCCAAGCACTGCAGTCTGCCACAACCTCGTGAAACAGAGCTGGCAGGATGGACTGCCACCATGATTTAGCTTGAAATTCATGGTTTAGTGGTGGTTGACTTGCAAAGAGCCTAGTGGAGTTAAAAGGAACCAGTCACCTTCCTAAGTGACCCTTGTCACTTAAAAATGGCTGGAGAAGGTTGAGAGGCTGGCATTCTTTGCAGCAATTACAAAGGTGGTAGCTAGATGAAAGCAGACTCATGAAGTTCAACCCCTCACTTTCACCCGCACTGAGAACCTGCAGCCAAATGCAAGATACACAAAGTGTAGAAAATTAAAAATTTCCACGTCTCCGCAAATTAAGCTCCCTTTCCCCCTCTTGTGACTTTCTTTGATTCATATGTCTTTTAGGGCAGTAAAAGCTAACAAGGAATAAACCTAGAATTGGAAATCAAATAATCCTATTTAATTTTATGGTTGTTGACACAACTTGTTACATGTGTTTCCTACCAGAATAAATGAAATCATAGTCATCTGATTTCCAAATTACCATATCTATTGTTTCAGAAATACAGGGTGTAAATAATTGCAGTGCAATCGCTTATGTCTGGACCTCTCTCATCCGGAACCGTTATCAGGATTAGCATAAATTACGGTGCCATCTAATAATGAAATCACTGAACACTGATTGTGCCAGCTATTTAAACCTGTAATTATTGCTCATTAGAAACATGTTTCACATTATTTGCCCCTTACAGGCCCGAAGTTGTTGTCAAAAAGCTTCTGCAAAGAATTCTAGAGAGAGAAGCATGGAGAAATTTGAAACAACAGGCACAAATTTCATCTGCAAAGACTGTGGAAGCAGCATGTTGTGGGCACCGTTCATCCAACTTGAAAGATATTTGTATCTGTAACCACAAAGAGAAGTTGCAACAGGTAAGAAGAACAGGAATAAACATAATTCAGATAAGTAGAAACCCACATATTGTTCACACCTAAGTGGACAGTGATTAGCCCACAGTGTTCATTATCATAGTACACAATTAGCATAATGCAGACTCTAAACGAACTAAGCTCCTGACCTAGCCAGAAGGAATGCTTTTGGCAGCTCTTGTCATGTAAGGCTCAGGTGGGATAGACAGCTACCTGGGATACCACACCAAAAGTAGTAAAGGACAGATGCCAGAATCAAAGCAAAAATACCTATAACCTTTGCATTCTCCTCTGTAAACAGTTTGCAGAAGACGGTTGATTAACACTTGTCAGTTGCCCTGTGGACCAAGCTCTCCACAACATGAGCTGACTAAAATGGGCTCAGATGAGCGCTCTTCAGTCCTAATAGATATTTTTAATCAATTTTCCTTGACAGAGTGAAACTGATTCATTTTTTGCCACCTTCATCTCACTGCACATGCAAAAAATTTTGCAACCGAGGAGAAAGTAGTAGTGTCTAACACCTTAAAAAGCAAAAAGGTACAAAAGCAAGAGAGGAAAGATAAGTATATATAATTTTAAAAGACTCACATGACTTTGAAGATCTCAAGATCTCAGCTGTCAATGAGCCTATTCATCTTGACTGATGACTCCTTCCAACAGCTAAGTCAAGTCACACCCACTCCTGTGGCAAGGGTGTTCAGTAAACTTGCAAACAACCCAGCTGCCAAAGCACACATCCCATACAGACTGTACATTCTCACTGCAACTGCAGGCACACCTATGAAGGCTTAAGCAGTCTTCAAAGTCTATCATATATCGATACTTCACAAACTTTTAAGAGTCCATCCACTCCAACTGGGATACAGAAAGCTTGGAGCCTCTCCTTTCTCTGACCAAATAGCCCTTATTTTACTCACTACTGGCCCTATGACAGGGAGGGAGTCCTTAGCCTCCTGATACTTGAATGATCCTGCCTAGCTTACAGCCACTTGCACCAACATAATGCCCCAATACCAGGTCAACAAACGTAATCATTGGATGGGTGAACTAACAGGTTCTGTATCCTTAAATTTGCTACTATCAGCTGGTAGGCATCACAAGCCTTACAAGAGGTTGTAACTTGATAGCATAAAGCAACTGCTGACACTAGGTTCAAATGCAGAATATAGGAGAAACTATATCCTTAGGTGATGTTAGGGCAGCTCTTCTTTCTGCATCCCAACAACCAGCAGCTTCGAAAACAAAATAAAACTTTTTCTTAAATGCGTAGGACACAACATCAATCAATCTTGACACGTGTGGAACTCAGTTCAAAAAACTAAGCCACAACAGTTCTGTTGGCAGATGTTCACAAATAAAATTAAATAATCCAGGCAAAGCTATGCTTCTTGTCCCAATATGATGCTACGTGTAGATATTTACTACTGCAAATATTTGAAATTTAATGTCTGATGGAAATAATGAGCTGACTTGGGCTAAAAAAGTATTAGGAAGTTCTGCTGTACCACTGTTGGCTCTAGCTATCTGCATCAGTACTCAGTCACTACAGTGAATATCCTTATGGATACTTATGGAACTGTTAGTTAATACCCTCCTCTCTCCACTGCCCACCACAAAAAAAGGCATACTTGGCTGTTCTGCTCTGTATCTGAATGACGTTCAGCCCAAGTGTATTTCCTTTTTTATTACCAAAGAGTCTTCTTCAATCATTTGTTGGGCACTAAGCCAGATTCTGTTGTTGGTCCTTCTCTCCAACTGTTCAGCTTCACCAGATCTTGCAGGTTAATGATTTATGTTTCTGGAGAGAGAAAAAATATCCAGATTGTTTATTAAAAACAAAATCAGCACTTGGATAATTTGTCAGTGTTGTCGGTTTAGCCTAGACTGTGTGGACAACACTAGTTTCTATTGCACAGGATGATGGATATGCCAAATGAAAAAATAAATTTCCGTATTACACAAAATTGTTGAAATCTCTCAATGATTTGCAGTTTATAAAATAAATTAGTATTCTCTAACACCTAACAGGATAAACTGCAATTCTATTCACATCATTGTTCTGCTTTTTCTGTCTGACAGTAGAAACTAAGAACTTTCTTTCTATTTGACTGCAATACTATATTTGGTGCATTTATTCTACTTTGATCAAGAAGTGGTGATGTGTTGTGACAAAAAGACAGACCTTATATTACCATATATTTATACTCTGTAGAAGGAATGATGGCACATTAATAGGTTTATTAAAGAAGGTTGCTGTCCTTTACGCCCACAAAAGGATAAGGCATCAAACAGCTTCACAATTATCTACCCACTACCTATTTGTTTACTCAATTTAACATACAGAGAACTAACCAAAGATCAGAGACTGGGGAAAGAGGAGAGTTTAAAATACCAGCAGTTAACAAATATATCATTGGAGAGCTGAGAAATTTGTACATCATATAAATTGGTTGCTTACTCATATTTCATTGCAAGGTTGTGTTAAAGCTTTGATTAAGAATTATTTCAGCATATCTCTGACCAACAGAGAAAAAGGAGCACTGTTATTGCTGTTGGTACAACAGCAAACCAACAGTCAGTCATTCAAGGAACTGTTAATTACACAAAACATCTGATTTGTACTGTTTTTGTATTTTATACCTGCTTTCATGTCCTTACTACCTCGTACAAGATAATAACTGAAGAAAATTCTAAAGCAAAATTAGGTAAAAATTTCTCTATTCCCTATAACACCATTACAGGTAGAAGAAAGGCTGCTGGGAAATACTGTTTTATTATATGCATGAGGGAAATCAGTAAATCTTAAAATAGCTGGGGTACCCGACCTTAAATGCATCACTTCTCAATAGTCTGAAACAACAGAAGGTGCCTCAAAGGAGGTAAAACAAGGAGTCAAATGCATCTGTTTAGCATAGGTAAGATAAAAATGTTATTATCATATTTTAAAAGTATGAGTATATAATGGGTTTGTTGAGAGATATATAAATATTTGTCCATTACAATGTGTGTGCTCACATGCAGGCATATTTAAATATAACATAATATACTAAAGAAAATTGGGAGTTGAAATCTTAGTACAGTTATGTCTCCATAAAAGCCTGCCTAATAGCTCCAGGCCAGTGAGCCTTCAGCAATAGATAGCCTAGTTCCAAGCTGTTAGCAAAGCAATATGGTTCTAGCCTAAAAAAAATACAAAAAAAATTACTCCATGAAAATTGGTTTTATAAATAAAGGAGATGATAGCCCAGCTGCTTAGAAGTCATTTCTCTCCACACAATAGGGTAAGACCTTTTTTGGTATTTCTACATGTAAATTCTGAGTCTTAACCTCTCTGGGAGAGATAAATGTGATATCAGACTCTAGAGCATTACATATTCTCTCTGCCTCTGTCCCTTTCTCTCTGTATATATTAATTTTATAGATCTTTTTATTGTCTTAACTATACTGGCTGCGTGAGAAGCAGAACAATAGGCCAAGTGCTTCCATTCCACACATGCCACCTCCATAATTCAACAAAGAATAGTAAAGAAGATCTACAAACTTGTTATAAATCAGTGCCCTAAACGAAATTAACCATTGAAATAGATTATCATAAAAATAATGTCATAAAAATATTCTTCACCTCTGTAGTCCGTGTGTGTGTGCTGGTGCGTGCCTATGTACGGGATGCTATGCCTGTGCCAAGGCCAGTGGCAGTGCTAACAGGGCGGCAGGCTGCATTCCACAGCCTTGAAGAAGATAGCAGGCAGGCAGTGCTGTGAGGATGAGCTTTAAAATCTCTGTGTCTGGGAAAGTAACTCATAAACAGATCCCCTAAAATCTAATTACTCTACATAACTCACCTTTAGTAGTAGGAAGTCATCTCCATTTCTTATTAGCAGTGAAGCACTAGTCTTTTTGGTTATATTTCTGAGACACTTTTGGAAAAAACATAAAACCCAATCAAGCTGCAGGCTAAAGGATATGGCAATTTAAGCAACACATAGCCTTGTCCAAGGCTGGGTCCTACTCAGCTGTCCCCCCTTTATACACATTACGCTCCATGAGAACGGCATGTGTAAATACTTGGAGAGTATACAGAGGCAACTGGATGAGGTTCAGTACCAGACCAACAGAGCAGTGGTTCAAGAGCCAGCAGGGGTTTTTTCATTCAGCCGACATTCACTCTAGAAGACATGAGAGCAGCAGAGCCCAAGGTGGTTCCCCCGAAGGTGACACTTTCCATACCCACCTCCAGGAGCATTTCCTCCCTGAGCTCACATGTTACCATCATTGACATCACAGTCATTACATGGGAACACACATGTATTACTCATTTGTTGTCTAACTTTAGCCATCAAAACGAGGCCTTTGTAAATCTGGAAGTGCCACATTTCCAGGCACAACAACCACCTCTGAGAACCAGCAACACCAAAATAAGAGTACACTGGCCTGCCTCTGCAGCCTGCAATTCCTGTTAGACTTTCTCAATCAGTATTTTGACAAGACAATTCTCTCAACAAAAGTGAACTGTGAAATCTTCCAGAAAGCAACTCAGCTGCTTGAAATGGTAGAGTTGGGTGGCAGCCACCTGGCACAAACAGGATCTCATCAGCACTGGGAAGCATTGCCTTTGGTAAAAAATGGAAATGGAGCACAAAGAACAACCAAACCCAGGCAATAAAATGGGTTAAAAACCTAGAAAACTGCTTTCTTTTCTGCTAGTGGGATGGAGAAAAGAATGTAGAGAGCAACAACCACGTCATGAATAAGAAAGAGAAAGCCTAGGGAAAACACGTAAGGGCTGAACTGATGGAGACGGAGTTGTGATACATGAGAGAACTGAAAACAGCTGTTCTGAGAGGCATGTGCCATTGTCTCAGACAAGTTTAAAGGGCTGGTTGCCACTTCAGGAAGAGCCTGTGAGATATTCCCTAACTGGAGATTTTAGAACTGGACAGGAAACAGGGATCACATTGAGGAAATGGAATTATTTATTTATGCTCACTGGGTTCATATGTATAGGAACAGCTTGGATTTTTCACAACCAAATCCTGGTGCACTGTGTGTTCAAGTCTTTACTTTGTTCTGATATAGGGCACAGTGTTGCTGTAAAGAATCAGGCAGATTACTGTCAACTAAAGTTCCCTTCATCTGAAATTGGCTACATCTTTGTCTCAAAGGAGCAAAGCACAATCTGTTGTTATTGGGGCTATGACTGAGAGATTAGGTGCCAAACTAGGAAGCAAATTAAAGCAGCAACAGAGTTGTAACATAAATTTTCTAATATAATTGGTGCTGAAGTTAATCCAACCTGTACAGCAGTTCTCTCTTTCATACATTGTAGCAAACAATGGTGTTCAAAGCATCATTGCCCCTAAAGAGGAAGGACTGCACCTTTTGCTTTTAAATGCCTCAGTCTGGCAGATAAGATAAACTCATCCTTTAGGACAGAACAATCATTGTGCCATTCCAAATAATCATTGTTAGAAATGCACTGAACTGCTGGGTCAGTTAATAACGACACCACATTTTATTTATATAGCTCCCATCTGCTAAAGCCTTCTAGGCAGCTCACAATGGGTTTGATTTTCAGCCAGACCTTAGCATAGCTTCTGTTTATATGGATGCAAATAACAGCAGTTGGATGGTTCTGTGCATAAATAGGTCTAACTACTAATCTTCATGGCTATGCTGCATGGTTTTATTCCTTCATGCAACAACAAGATGTCCATCTGAAAAATCCCTCTGACAAAGTATACAAGGCATGAAAAAGTCCCAAGTTTTTCTGAGTTTTAATGGTTTCAAAGAATTCAGCATTGGGCTTGGCAGGTCCATGCAAGGGGCATCACCACTGTCCCCACTGCTTAGCAAGGACCTCTGACTTCACACTTCCCAGGATGGGGTACAGTTCTGCAAAGGTGAAAGAACCAGATGCTTATTTCCTTCTCCCATCACCTCCTCTCTCACTCACCACAATGCCCCCCTCCATTGGCCAGTCCTAACTCCCTTCCTCGCTCAACTCTACGGGCATCTCCCTGTTAATCTCCTTTCTTTTTTCCTTGCCTTCTTTCTGAGGTTTATTTCAGATGTTTGCAGGCTCCTCACAGCCTGTTTTCTGACACAGGATATTGGCTTCTCCAATGGCCCCTTTCTAACACGAGCCACTGCTGCTGTTGCCATGATGTGCTCATGCCCACACCCAAACAGCATCTCCATGCCCTTGCTTGATGCTGCCTCCTACTCACTTGTCCTTTGCCAACCTGATTCAGCAGTGGATAACTGGCCTCTCTTTTAGGTGTCTGCATATGACAGATTTCATCTTTTTCTTTCATGCTGAAGAAAGATGGAAATATGAATACCCTGTCAAGTTCATTGCTTATTGCTTAGAGTGCTTCTATCAGCTTGATGGCATTGAGTGCAGTTCCTGGCAGTGCTCACAGAGCTGGGCCTTTGGATAATGTGTATATTTATAGTATGTGCATTACTTTTGTACCAATAGCTGCCAAAGTAGTAAACAAACAAATGCTCTCCATAAAACAATGAGAAAGGACCATATTCTTTGATTGATGAGCAAGGACGACAGGTTTAAAAAGGCTTCCTCACTCTTTTATGCAGATTGCTTTTGCAACTGCCTGAATCTCGGCCAGCATGAGGAGGCTGAAAGTCTGGAAAAGGATTGGGAAGAGCAATTCTACATGCTGCAATCCACTCACCCTCGGGGCAGGATGTGAATGTCTGTCTAGTGATGACCTTAGAGGGCAGGAGATGAGAGAGAAGTGGCTCAGAGCCACACAGTAAGATGTGCACCAGCCAAGCTTCACCTGCAGGAGTAGGACATGGACAGGAAATAACAAAAAGCCTGCCAGGCCCTTTGAGACAGATCTGCTGCCCAGGAGGGACTTCCCAGATGGATAGAGACTTCAGTGGGGTGAAAATGGTCTTCCTACACAAGCTGTTCTGAAGAGTGTGTTTCACTGAGGTTCACAACCTGAATCTCCTTCTGGAGGACAAGTCTAGGCATGGTTCATTCAACAAGTTCCCAAACAGTGTGCATTAGAGACACACATTAAGATTGAGAGCCATATATTGGTCTGGATCTAAGTTTTAAATCAGTATCAAATATACCTTCAAACTCTAAATCTGTATTTGCATTTCCCTCCATACACTCACATCAAAATGAAGATATGCTCAGTTCAACCTCATTTGTGTTTAAAGTCAGATAGAAACTAACTAATCTGTGTGAACATGGCTTCATACATCTTCCTGGAAATCTAGAGAGACTTAAAATCAGTGATGTTGATCAAGACAGTATATAACTGATTATATTCCAATAAGATATTTGTTTAAGTGCT
This sequence comes from Serilophus lunatus, assembly GCA_013399895.1. Classification (NCBI taxonomy): domain Eukaryota; kingdom Metazoa; phylum Chordata; class Aves; order Passeriformes; family Eurylaimidae; genus Serilophus; species Serilophus lunatus. Next base: position 909,522 of record VXBA01005221.1, on the reverse strand, counting down.
TTAACTTCCTCAGTAAGTTGAAACAGTATATGTCTTTTAAGAAGCAGCTTAACTGAAAACGTGGGACAATTGTAACACGCTAGTCCATGTTAGTTCATGGTGGTTTTGAACTACTAGATGTTAGTGGCCTGATTTTCAGATTGCCATATAGTAATACCTGCAAGTTATATCAGTGGGTGTTCGCATCTGTGAAACCCAGGCTGTGAAAGACATTCTCCTTGAAATTATATCAATAATATTAAATAATATTCAAATATAATATCAGTGTGGATACACTAAAATAGTATTAATGTGAAGACTCTAAACTACCTAAGAATGCCTATTTGTTCATTAAAACAGAGAATAAAATTAATGTTGATGACTCAACTAATAGCTTCGTATTTAAACAACAAGTTTCTAGCAAAGGATCCTCAGGCATTATGGAGATGGGAAACACAAACATCCCATTACCATTTTAGGTAGGCAGAACGAAATTATTCAAATTGGATTCTGGCCAGAAAAACAGGGACTACCCCGTCCTATTCTTGTTTTCAAAAAAGCTCCCTGACAAAAGCAATGGCAGCTGTTATAGGAGAGGAATCCATCAGTTCTCACAAGATGGGCGACCAGAGCTGCTTTAAGTGGGATGAACCTGCTGGAAAGATTTACTCTGTTGGCCAAGACATGTTGAAAGATGCAGACTTAAAAGTGGGTGTCTTCTCAATCATCTCATACCCCCTGCCACGCTCCTGTATGCATAGCATTTTTAACATGTGCTGCTACATCTCTACTATTTCTCTTGTACTCTAAGTCACCAGGATCTTCCCAGAGGAATGGATTTTGCAGATACAAGTGGCAATTACCTTTGTCCCACTGAGGTGATCATGAAGACCAGAGTTCGCAGGAATGCTCCCTATGCCAAGATGTGACTGCAGAGCAGTGTTCCCCTTGAGCATCAGTATCTTCCACGACTTTACCATTCCAAAATAAATATCCTCAAAAGACAAGCGTTCTCCCTAGTTTCTCCTTGAATTAATTAGGCATTACGTAGTATCTCTGGGATTCAAGTCACAGAACAACCTCTAATGGCCATTTAGGATTCACAAAAACCATATTTCAGTGGAGCACTCAAGCCTGGTTTCAGACAACCCTAACTGCAGGTCAGGAAAGCACTTTTATCCTGGAAAAATGGTAGATCTTCAGTATATGTCTAAATCCTCCCTGGATAAAGTTCATCACATTTAGAATGTATGTTTACATGCTTTACTTTTTCAAGGGCTCAAGACTCCCAGAATAATTGCACTGGACCAGTAATGAACCCTGCCTAAAAATAACATTATCTCTGTCCCTTTCCTCCTGAAATGCCTCCAGAGCTGTTAGCAGACCGAGGCTATTCTAGAACTTAAAAGGGAAATTTATTCAACAAGCACTATAGCAGGTGGCAGCTGCTAAACAATCTGCCACCAATCAGCAGTTTATGAAAGAGAGTAAAGAATCCAATAATAACTTACAGTTGGGGAGGGAGACACCCAGCCTGCAGTTACTGAGAGAGACTCATGATCTGACAGAGGCAACTCCAGCAAAATTACTTCTCCTAACATCTGCTTAACTGGTGAAATTGGCACTCCACAGCTCTTGCAGGCAGGACACCCACAGCCCTCCACAACACAGCCTTAGGTTAGAGCAGGGAGGCTCCTTGGGAGGGCCAAGTTGGTGAAAATTGAGGCTGGTGGAAAAATCAAATAATTTTATCTATGTTGTTTTGGCCATTTCCTTCTCCTGGAGAAAGTCTATCCTTATACAAGAGACATGGCCTTTTTGGACATTCAGTATCCAGATCAGTTCATGGCACAATTTTCTCCAAAATCTTCATAGTGCCAGTCTGGTGAGATGGGGCTCAACTGTACAAAGTATGGTGAAGATCATGAAGGTGGTGTGCCAGGGCACCTGAGCCCATCTTCAGATTCCCATACCTGTTCATCTTCAGTGAGGTGAGTTTGCTGTGGTTGCATGGAACTCAAACTCCTGCAGGTGTGAAATTAAGCAAAATAGATCTGAGTTCAACTTCTAAGGACCAAGACAGCTCCATCCAGCCTCATGGTAAATCTATTTTTTCCAGTTAGATTACAGCACCATCTACAGGCCTTTCCTGATGGAAACCTCGCCTCAGACAGGTTGTTTCACTATGTATAAATATTTTGCGGCTTCAGCAGCATGTCTAGTGCAGTGACAGACTGCACAGCCCAGCTTAGCATAAACGGGGCAAAATGCCATTAGACTGGGCTGAGAAAATAGTTGGGTAACAGATGACAGACAGGTTTGCTTCTTCACAAGAACCAGCTAATTAGTGAGTGGCCTTGGGTTTTAATAGCTTGACTCTAAAACACAATGTTGAAGTCCATCAATTCACTTCTATTTTAAATATTCAACTAATATTGCGTTTTTGTTATTCAGTTCTGTTTAGAACAACTGAACCAGAACCGGGAGAAAGAAAAGTAAAAATGCAGAAATTAGATTTCAGCTAAAAATGGAACAATAGATTTTTACTGCTGTAGTAAAGGCTTAAAATAACTATTCATGTCAGACCACATATGGAAAAGCAGTAAGAAGAGTTGATACACCGGGATCCATTATACTTATCGTTGGCTGTTTGACACAGATAGGACAACTGTCTACAACACAAAACCTGCCTGATCTCTTCCCAGAGACTATTATTTGCTAAATTACTCGCCAGAACAAAAGGAACTTAATTGCTGCTACGAATTTAGAAGATCCTGGGATAAGCACCAGTTTAGTGTAAAGAGGGTTGAGCGAAGCAACCTACAGTATAGCAATTAATTATAATAAAATAACACCCCTGTATGCAAAACTTATCTGCTATGAGAAAGTGATTCTGCCTTCATCTGAAGCATCAAACCACAAACAAAATGTAGATTGTTTATTCCTGGACCAAATGCAGTCATTCAAAATCCAAAAAGCTCCAAACAAGTATGAGCTAAATGAAAATCAAAAACTCCAGAGAATGAAAAAAAAAAAAAAATTATCTGGGAACACTTTTCCTGCCTCCTAATATTTTGGCTCTTAGGAGGAGAAATGATATTTCAGGCTGTTCTCTGCAGCTAGGACAGAGATGGGCCCTTTTCTTTTTTTAAAACAAAGTTGAGATTCAATCAATCACAGGATGAGAAAACCTGAAGTTTTAGAAGGGAATATTAACTATCACAAGACTTGTGATAATATAATATCACAAGTGCTGGCAGCATTGTGTGAATCAGCACACAAAATCTACTGCAAGATTTCTTTTTTTGAATCTCTGCCATGAGAACAATTTAGCTCTAACGTCTATGTAATGCAGGGACCATATACATAAATGCCTTTCAAATAAGACATTGTTTCTCTCCTTCCAAAATGGAGAAAATGTAAGTGGACAGGAGGATTTGCATGTGTCACAGTTACCATCTATGTGAAGATGTTTTTGGCTTAAATGCTGTTGTCTTGAGCACTACATATCTCGTGGAATTAAAAATCATAAAGTTGCTGTCTTACTGATGTGTAACAGTACAGAGCACACACCAACTGCTTCAGATTAATTGCACGTATAAAAAGAGATTTCTTTTTAAAACGTCTGCGTGCAGAGAAGAATCATTCATTTCACTTGAAGTGATTCCCAAACAGGATATGGAGGCTCTAACAGCCCTTTGGCTTGTGCCAATTGTTTTGTGCAGGTGTTTAATCCAAGTGCTCAACCGCACGTAGGGAACAGTTGTTCTGCAAGTACCGGGTGGAGTGGGAGCTGCATGGTGGTGTCACATAGCTGCAAGGGGTTGATTCCTCAAAATCAGCAGAAACCTTGGGAAGCTGCTAATTCTTGTAAACAAGAGCATGGGTTTTATGGAGGAAAATGGAGCAGAAAACTCTGAAATACATGAGAACCAAATCCCTTCTGAGAAAGCCTCTTTTATTATACCAGTGAAGCACTAAAACCTGCCATAAACAAGCTGATTGCTCATTTCAGCCTCTCTGTCTGCAGTCAGGAAAAGCAGCAGCAACCGCAGACTGAGTTGAGTTGCTGGAATAGGAAACATTTCTTGAAGGTCAACGCTCCTTGTATTTTTAGGTTTCATTAGAACTTCCTCCTTCACATGGGCTTGAAAACAATATACACACATATAGCATAAAAGCTCAGTTGCAATTGTTGTAGGTATAATACATCCCACCCTTTTCACCCTCTTTGTAACACAGCAGTTTGATACCAGGCTGCAGAAAAATTGGATGGCTCTGAGGTGAAGGAAGGGGAGAGGTCCTACGGCATTGCAAAGGATTTTTGAACCTACCGCATCTGATCATGAGGGGTCTGATGAAAAGAAAGGCTCACTTAAAAGCCAATATGGTATCTAGTGAAACAGATTGCATGCCCACCTCTGACTCGCAGAAAAGCAGCTCTGCTGCAGGAACCAGGGTAAGTGTCATTGCAGTGTCTTGGGAGGAGGAAGAGAAAGATGAGGAGGCTGGAAGGCTGCATCCTACAGTCTTGCAAAATCAAAATACGTTTCCAGAGGGATAGTGACTGCACAGCTCTGTGAGATGCTGTCTGTGGAGACCAAGTCGCAGTCTCAAACCTCTTCTGACTTTCTGTCCCAGTTTTTTTATACAAAGCACCTGCCACAGCTCTCCCTGCTCTAAGTGACTCAAGCAAGTCCCTGGAATTATTCCCATGGGACAGATCTGAAATTAACTCCAGGCAGTGTCAGTTTAGTATCTTCTATAGATGATGCTGTCAATCAAAACACAGGAGGTCAACCCTGAAAAGGGGAACATGGTCTCAAGGGAATCTGCACTCCAGCCTGCCTTGATCGAGAGCTAGCAGCAACTTTCGCTCAAGCCTATTCAAAAATCTGTGTTGCTCTAAATATTGGCAAGCCAAATGCATGAATTTGCAAAGGCAGTTGAAGTGCAGAAACTAATACATGGCAACTATGTGGCTCACAATGCCCAGCATGCTTAGGATACACAGAGAAACACAACCAGTGCTTCACAGACTACCTTCAAAACACCACACCAGCAGACATCTGCTGCTCGGGGTGGCAGCAGCCCTCCCTGTCCTGCAACAACACCACAGTCTTTCTAATATATGAACTGGAAAAAACCTTCTTCCACCAAATGAGACAGACAGTGCTATGGGTAGGCTGGAAGGGAGCATGCTAGCTCAGACTGGGTTTCACCAAGCTGACATAAAGCTGGCATAAAGCAAGCACATTCACTAATGAATTATTACAAGATCATTAACAGTCTGAGGGATACACTCGCAACAGTTTAATGCTTACTGTCAAGGGAAGCTAATATCAAGCTCAGCACTGCCTCACCAACTCACAAAAGGAACAAGGCAAAAACAGAGGGGAGTGAAACATTGAGGAAAATAAATACAACATCTGTGAGCTGTTAATTACAAAGGTCCTTGTTAGAGTAACAAGGATGTTAATAGAATTTTATTAGTTGATGAGAAATCTGGTTTTGATACCTTTGTAAAAGAGCCAGCAGCCAGTGGGCCCAGTGCTGGACTAGTGCAAACAGCATTTCGCTAAAGCCCACGCCCTTGGGCCTCAGCACTGTCTCCATCACACAGCTGCCTGGTACAACTGCCTGCATGGTGCATAGGGAGCCATAGGGTTCTGTGGCTTTTCATACACTCAGTAGTTGCACACCTGGTCTTTGGCATGTTTCAAGCCATAAAGAGCAGGGTTTTTTTTAGCCTGGCTGGAAGTACTGGCTTTAAGTATAAAACTCAGACCACTAAGGTGCTGGGCAGTCATAGCCCCATGCATAGGCAGAGTGGCAGCTAGCATACACCACATCCGCAGGGAAGATATCCACAGGAGATAAGTAGCCTACCCATATATAACAGGGATAAATAAATAGGAAATAATCTGATATCAATCTTACACTTTTTTTTTTTTGCACTATGCTCAAGGCAACATAACCCAAATGCTTCTATGTAGTCATTATGCACAGAGCCAAGCTGAGCTCCCACTTATTAAAGAATATTTAGCATCCCTACTCTGAAGCTCTCAGATCAATGGAGTCCACAGTCTTAATCTCACGTTGCTCTTGCTAGCAATGTGGTTACTGTAATGTTGGCTCTGATTCTCAAAGGGAAGAGGATATTAGAGAAGAACCTCTGGTAATGAAATCTCACATAATGAAAGAGCACTTACAGTGAAATGTTTGCATGTTGCAAGCAAATCAGAGCTTCAAAATGTGACTTTTGAAAGCCTCTCTAATTATACAAGTGCCACAAGGTGGGGTTGCATGGCAGCCAGGTTATTTAACATTTATTGTTACCACAAAACCACTATAACTCAAGAAGAAAAAAAGGATGTGAGGGATACCAGTATTGCACAAAATACACACAACCCAAGGACAAATCACAGGCTTGGAACATTTATAAGTGCTTTCAGTATATGTTACTCTGTATTAAAAATTAACTGCATGCAGCTCAAGAGAAATTCTTATTTCTGTAGATATCAATAAAACACGAGAGAGAAATCTTTCTAGTGGGTGGTAAAAGAGTGGAGCAACCATATAATGAAGAGGAAGCATGAAAAAAACAAGCACAGTAAGGAGAAAGCCTGTGTGCTATGGAAGAGCTGCCTCTATGGGACAAGTTTTTTCAGCCTACCTCATACCTGGTGACAGACGAATCAATGCAATCTTCTTCTCACCAGTGGTGTCAAAAGACTGGAATCCTCACAGTCCTGTAAGTGTGAACTGAGGCTGTGTATCTGCAAATCCTCTGCATGTGATGACCCCACAAAACAGTAAGAAGGTGGTCTGTGTTATGAAAGGTTGCAGCATTAGGCCCTCAAGGTAAGAGATCAAGCAAAGGAGGGCAGAGTGACTTGCATATACATGTGCCTCCACTTCTGTCAAGAAACACAGTTAAGACATTTGCTTTTGATTTGTCCTCTGAGTTAAAGCTAAGTGAGCCTAAAACCAGCTTCACCTCTTTGAGATCCGGTGCCCATCATGATATTCAGCTGCAAAAGTAGTAAAACTTTATATTTGAAACATTCTTTTAGAATGTTCTCAGCAATATCAGCAGCTTTCAAACAGATACATCCATGTAATCATCAACTAGTTCATTATCCATCCACCTTTTGCAGTATGCCACTTTAGTTACTCTCTCCTCATCCTGAAGATGCACAAAAAGACTAGTGTTTGGCTCTTTGTCACAAATTGACTTTCAGACGTGGGGACAGAGGTTACTAGATCAGGCAGTAAGCAGGCCAGGAAGCCAGATGTCTCCTCTGCATGAATGAACAAGTGTGCCTATCTGCTCAGCCAACTTTTGCCAAGATCATCTTCCACCAAGATCACTCTTTCAGGCAGCCGGGGCAGCCTGTGAATCCAGTGTATTCCGCAGCAGAGCCTGAAATCTATATTAAAAATTGGAGCTCATTTGATCTAGGCACTGTGTTGATACATTAGAGACAAGTCCTAACATGAGATATTCAATGTCTGAACAAATAAGGCAGATAAAGGCTGGGAGGAAAAGAGGTAGTGCAACTCCCCCATGACCATAAAATAATGGAAGAACCAGGAAAAGAAGTGCTGTGGCACACCCTGTCTGCTGTGCTTTTCAAGAATCTTTTATTTTCTGTACATTGCTTGTTAATTATTTCTGAATGCTGTAAAGAGCAAAAAGCTAAATACAAACAAGCCCCCATAGGGTTAGAAAACATCCTTGCTGTAAGGCAGACTCAAATTGGTTGAGTTTGCAGCCAAAAGTGTTCCCAGGAGAGGGAGAAGAGCTTGCTGCTACAGGAAAAGGGCCAGTTGGTTTCTGAAGCCCATGGACACATAAACAGACGAGGTAAAACTTGAGACAGGAACTTGGAGAAAATTGCATAGCAGAAGCTACACGTGTATGAACAAGCAGGCTGTGTGTTTCAGATGATGAGAATGTGCACTAGCAGACTGCCACATGCAAGCACTCAACAACTGAGGCACAATTGTCCAGAGGTAAATCTGACCCCTTTGGGGTCACGCTGCCCCCAGTCCTGCACTCTGGCACAGCTTTGCAGTTTTTAACATCAGGTAACTGGGTCACTCTAACCCTGTGTCCCTGTAAGCTAACCAGCAGACTTAAAACCATCTCAGTGCCATTGAAATCCCACTTTTCTGTACCAAGGAGCATGTGTCCGATGGACTGGGTGTGTACTTCGGTGGACAACATTCAAAACGATTTGAAGACTGAAGTGTGGGCATGTATGTATTATCAAAGCTACTCTGGCTTAACATAGATGCTGTAGATGTTTATCCAATTTTCACAATAAACTCATCTCAGATGCCAAACTCCAGAAAGTATCTTCCATTTTGAGGTTTTATATCTCATCAAGTCATAGGTCAATAACAATTAAAATACAAGACAGCTGTATAGAATTTTATAGCAATGACATAAAAATTGTGACTTACAAAAATTTTTTTCTTTCTTTGCTCTAAACCAAATCTGAGGGGCGATCACTTGTCTAGAAAGAAATACCCTCCAGTAAAATCATCATAAAGAATTTTAAACTCTGATAATGATAAAGGGCCAGGTTTAATTTTGGAGTATCTGGGCCAATGCCCAGATATTCTCTACATCTTTGTCCAGCATTTAATCATTATTTTTCCCCCTCAACAAAATTTTCAGGTAAATTTGTAACATACAGCCAGAGCTATTTTAAAATTTAGTTGTTTTTTTCAAAAGCTTTTTTATGAACTAATTACCAAGTACAAGAGAACTGAGCAACAGTTTTCTTTGACCGAGTTAACAGTAATGTTGAGTCAAGCAGTAGAGCCCAACTTTACAGCCATTTGCAATAGTGCGTAAATAAGCAATTTGAAGCTGCCTGCTTTTTGACTGAGCTCTGCCCTTTATATGGTGAATTTCACTATGACTCAGATGTTACTCAAATGAAGCTACAGCACTGCTGAGCACTTTCATCTCTCACTGGCTTCGAACAGCTCCAGGAGCTCTTATCAACTATTAAAAAGCAAATCCAATATAAACACATAACTTGAATTACATGAAGAGTTTCTTTCTCATTCATGTATCTCCACTTTACAGAAATGTTGACTTTCCTAGTAATGTTTTAAACATATTGGGAAAGTGTGTAACCCTTTACATAGCCATAAATATAACTATGGAATTACACTAGTTTTCTGATTGTTTAAGAATTAGTAACGATATGAATGTCCCAGCTTGCAAAATCAATTTACATATTCAACTTAGACATTTATCTATCAAAACATTCTAATTTCCAGTTCAAATCATTATCATCAGTGGTGCTCTGATCTTGCAACAGATCTAACTCAAGTAACAGGAGAAAAAAGCTAAATAGGAAATCAGTGAAACTTCTGTGACGAGAAGGTCAAAATATTGTTCGAATTTGAAACAGAGGCAGTGACAATACAGAGTCTGTATTACTGCTTTTCTTCATCTGGGTTGCTTTGCCAAGCATTATATTCTGCCAGGTTTCAGCTGCGCTTGTGTAGACGTTGCTCCACTTATACAAGATACAGAGCCATAACACAGGTAGTCATATACATTGTGCTGCTACACTACTCATTTGGTTGCAGTTATAATACTTGATATGTTACCACTAATCCTCTTTTTCCTGGTCAGCTTTTATATTTTAAGGCTGAGACTGTATTTATTTCTATTTAGTGGCTTGGTAAGGTAGATAATACTTCACACAGGTCTCTTGTTCACGCAGATGCAGGCAAAGTACAAGCGTGCTTTGGAAACACCACCAGTTTCACAGAGTGCAGATGCACGACGAGCAATTCATGGCCACTGTAAGGTACAGGCAATCAAAGCAGTGATGGAGAGCTTCCACGGGTAAAACATGGCCCAAATAAAATTCAGAAAGGTTTAACATACTCACTGCAGATGACAAGGATACTGAATAATTGCTCCAGGGAGTGTGTGTATAGTATACAGCCATTTCAGTGTAGTAAATCAGTGCGGTGATTTGGTTTGAACTAATGTCTCACTTCCACAACTCCTGCATTGATCATGCTGCCAGACTCAAGATAAAGTGTCTATCAACAGACTTGAGAAGCCAGGGAGGGACTGGTAGCTCCTGGCCCTCAGTGAAGCAGCAGGTTTCCCTCTTCACAGAAATGCCTTGGTAGTAAAGAGTGTGAAGAGTGGCAAGCAGGTTGTTTGCTGGCAACACAACAATTAATCTGTCTGTCTCTAAGCATAAGTCCAGAACTTCTTTTAATTTACAGATCAATCTCTCATGTCCAGATTTCCTCTAGTTCCCTCTGCAATGCTTTCTAACAGGTCTTCATGATTCAACTGCGTAGTAAGTCTAACTAGGATGACAAACTAGAAGCAAGAACTAACCTCACTATTAGAACAATGTATTTCACATTCATCATGGTATTTCTTTTACATGAAAAAAGCATTAGATTAAATAAGAAGACACAGTAGAATTATTTCTCGTGCCTGTCTTAATTTTAATTTGTTGAATAAATATTATGAACATTATCTGCGGATGGAAATACAAACAAAAAAAAATAAAATGGGTAGAAAAAGATCTGAAGTCCATCAGTAATTTGATACAGCTTGCAATTGTGAACATTAATGGCTGCAGTAATATGCCTGGTTTTAAACAGTTTCTGTTCTGGAAAATAGGAAAATCATAATCACTGGAATCAACCTGATGGATTTAATACTAGGACACAGCATTTTTAAGAGGGATTCATAGGAGTTCTGTTGCTTTCCATGTTATCAGCTCTAATGTAGGGCAGCTCAAATGTCAGGCAAAAGATCCTGTTCTGTCTTTAGTACAATGTTATTTCAGTCATACTTTTTACAGTTTATTTGTAAATTTTGAGCAGAAAATAAGAGCCTTGAATTTGTTCCAACAGACATCTGATAAATGTCTCATAAGCCTATAGTTTCCCTCCATTTTGTCCTACCCATTACCTTTTGCCCTACAGTTCTATTTGAGGGTTATTTTCCTGGTTTGAGGGGTTTTTTTGAGGAGGACAATTATTTCTTTTTTTTTCTTTTTTGGGGGGAAGGTACGCTTGTACCTGTTGCATATTTGATATGCCTGTACAGGCAGGCTAATCTAAATCCTCATCATCTGTTATTTTCTTAGGTTACAGTCATGTTTCTTGCAAAATGGGATGTATTTTCAGTTCACAGAATCCAGATAACATTTACAGAATTTCCAGAAGCGCTAAGGGTTGATCTGGCAGCATTCCCTTTAAAAACCACCTTTCACTTGCCAACAGTGTGGGGAGGATAAACGAGCACCAAGCACTTTTGAACATACCCTTTGGACACTAAATGGAACTTCGTTAAGGATCATCCTTTTATTTTCTTCAATAACTTCTTTGCTCAATTTTATTCTTCTGCTTATCTGTGGTTATCACGTGGGTCCTCTGTCTTCAGAAATGGGTCCCTTTTCACAATTCTAGACACTGCTATTTGACTTTATGCAAAATCCAAATGGTTTACCTTTGTTCTCTTTTCCTCTCCTTCACATTTTTTTCCTCTCAATGAGCTTCACAAAATAATGTTCCTAACATTGCCATATATTCCCTCTGAAGGCACATTGGTAACTTATATCAGAGCACACTTTTCCATCACTTTTTTGTGATCTCAGCTCTTAAAATCTCTAGGAACTGAAGCCCAATTTAGTAGCCTATTATTTCCTAGACCAAGATAGTGTTAGTTTCATAGACCAAGATAATGTTAGTTTCCTTTGTGTCCATTTTCATTCCTCTGTCTCCCTTCAACTACTAAATATTGTAATTCATTTGTATTCTACTACAGTAACAAAACCCAGCACACTCCTATCCCTCACCCTTGCCAAAAACCAGCCAGCAACCAACTCATCTGAGACTACAGATGCTAAAATTTACAGATGTGGCCTTTTTCTTGTGATTTCCCAAAATAACACAAGTCTAACAGGTTTTCTCAGGATTCTGTTTGAACTAAAATAATAGCTTTTTAGAAGCATACTGTCTAGGTTTTAAGAATTACCACTGATGGGAAATCCACTGCAAACTATGTGAATTTGATTGGAATTCGGCTAACACCAATTTTGTCTTGTAAGCTATAAGCAAGTCAAATGTAAACTTTCTTTAAATGTAGCTAACCAGACACTTGCATGTGTGGGTCCTTGATGGACCTATTTATGTTGTTATAAACTTTTTATGTGGCAGACCTCAGAAGGGGATAGGCCCTCCATTGCATGGGGTCGGGTAGCAGGACAGTGCCACCAGCCTGATCTTGTCCTGCCTTCTGCGGTGTGCCCACTGGTCTGTGCCACAGTGTTGCTCTAGGACCTTGTATTACGCAGTATTTATCACTGCTCCTAAGGCTTTGCTAGCAATCCGAACCAACAGAAAGTGAATAAAAATTCCTTTAACTCAACAGCCACATCTTCTTTTTGAGATTTGCTTTTCATTTTCCACTCTAGGTTTGCACAGTCCAGTAAAGCCTTCATTCCTAGCCGCAAGAAGCTACGTTTTCAGTGAAAGGAAGTTTCAGCAACTGTGAATGCTAATACCATGGTGCTATTGCTAATTTCCAGTTTCTCTCTCTGATTCCCCCTTGCTCTAGCCTATAAAAGTTTTTACCATTTACACAAATGAGTGAAGGGTCAGAGTCCCTCTTACATAGAACTAGTCCAGCATCACCCTATCTCCACTTGTGTACCAGATCTGTTTAAATCAGTGGTATACAGTTCCAAAGCTCAGGAATAGATAAGTGTATCTTGGCCTTTCTACACAACATTTATACAAACCTTCAAGGTCGGTCTAATTAGCTTTAAAAAATCCTATATTATATGGCAAGACTTGTTAGATTCATAAGGTCTTGTTTCTATCAGACCTACAGTTCAGAAATGCATGAAAACGTATAATCGGGTAAGCTACACCTTATGAAAAGTGTTTATTCAGAAGGGGGAAGGAGTTGGGGGCATAGGGGTAGACATTCTTCAAACAGCGGTGAGGATGACATAGCCACTAAGTAAGAAAAAAACCTTTTCTATAACATTTATTGGCAAAGGGCAGACTAGAGAGTTTCTGTTCCTGATGGCAGAGAAAGAGCGCAACAACCCCTCTGGCCAAACAGATGTTTAGAGGTAAAGCACACTGAAAGGGGAAAAAAACCCCAAGTGATAATTGTCAAGGTTCTGGCTTTAAAACACACTTCTCAAGAGTGTAAGGGAAACGTAAAGCAGACCTCAGCACCTAACCTGTCCTCTGCCTCTCTAGAAGGTGTAAGGAAATGAACAACACTTGCAGAAAAGCAGCATGGCCCTTACAAAAAGCTGCATGCTGGGATGAGGACCCCACAGCCATTCCCGTTTGAAAATTCTAGGCCACAAACCCTTTTCCTGGGTCAGACCCTTGTATAAATTGGCTGTTACTTCTTTAGTGAGCAAACGCAAAATATTCCAAGGCCTGAGAAATTTTTTTCCTTTTCCTGTAATCAGATTTTTTCACAGGCAGGCAAGCCTGGGAAGATCTTCTGGCAAATCTAAAAGCATTTCTTTGTCAGTAATCTTAGGCCAAAGAAATGAGTAGCTCATTAGCTGTGAGGAAAAATCAGGTGGCCTTGCAAATGCCCCCTGCCAGGAGATGTGAAGGCAGGGACACTAGGGCACCTCCAGAGCTGCCAGCAGCTCCATGTGCCTTTGCATGAGCCAGCAGTGCCTGAGGGGCTGGCTTGGGCTTGGGGGGGAGGCTGGTACGGGCTTCCCTGACTGGCAGGATCTGGCCAAACAACAATGGCTTGGCAGAGCTTAAGCCATGAATCATTTCCAAACTCAAAAACTGGCCTTCCAGTCCTGAGTCTGTCCTGAAATTCTGGCGGTTTCCCAAACAAATTAAAAAAAAGTTGAAATAACGCAAAGCCTTCATTGGCTAAAGCACAGGCAACGTCCAACCCCTGCTTGTGTTAACCCTAGCAAGTCTAGACAATACTCTTCATATCCAAAAGAGCATAAAGCAATACTAAATTAACCATTAGCTTCAATTTATGACAAATCCTTTATTGAATTTTAATACTTTATGCAAAGAGACAGATGTTTGCATGTGGGCTTTTTGCGCACACTCCTTTGGGTATTTAGTTAGAAGCTGGTTTTACGAAGTCACATGCCTAGTAAAAAGCCTGGCTTTACTCCTCTTTCTCCAAGAATAAAACCAATGAAACAGGCCTCATGCAATCAACTGCAATGGATTTGATCCTTAAAAACAACATTTGAGAAAGCAGGTGTCTTCCAGCAAGCCTCTCACTCCACAGATGGGCGAGACAATTAAGTACCGCAGAAAGTGCTGTCTCGTGCTGCAGAAACCATACCAACAGCTTGGTAATGGTGCTGTTCTCATGAGAAAAGCGGGGTCATTATTAAATGGATGGAAACTGTTGTTTGTAAAAGGCATTTATACAAACCTAAACCCTTCTTTACTGCCACATCAAATTTATCACAATGCAAAGAACTGTCAGTAAGAGGGTGTTTGGTCTTCCCCCGCCACAACCAGGCCATTTAAAGCATCTAACTTCATCGCTGGTGTATTAATCCAAAACTGTATGTTCAAAAACTGATCTAAATACTAATCCTCCTCAAATCTTCTGCATTCCTGGTGGAATCACTTTCATTTCTGTGCAAGTTAAAGTTAGTTACTGGTTGCATGAGACACTGAGAGCAATGCCTATGTAGGCTACTTAACACCTTTCTTTATAAAAGAGACAGAAAGAGAAAGAAATCATTCTTCCTGAATAAATTTGCATGCAGCTATTACTTGCAGTAGATCTGTGACATTTGGTTTGAAGAAAAATGTCTTTCTTTCATAAAATTTCACTTGTGCCTTTCTTGTCTAGCAACTGAAAAGAGAAACCTCTCTTCTCTGGCCTCCATTTTCTGAATAGCACCTCTGCAAGAAAACGTATAAATGACAAGAAAGCACCCCAATTTTTTGCCAGAAATCCAAGAAGACGCTGCAGCACTTGGAAAAGCAGTATGGAGACAAAGAGACTGACTCTGTTACCCAGCTACAAGGTCTGTGCAGTTTACATCCCAACAACACCCAGAGACAGCAGAAACACTCCCAGAAATATGGGAAAAAAGAAAAAAAGACTGCCTTAATCTTCTCTCACTCTGCTGAAACACCACCAAGACTCAACATGTAACTTCTACAGTCCTATTCATCACTGGGATAACAGGATCTCCTCCTACTACTAAATTTTTCAGTCCAAGTAGTAGAAATTCCTTGATGGATGAAAATCCTATAGGTGACAGAGAAAAGATAATTCATAGCATCATACGGTACTGAGTTTAGCTGGATTTCTTTCAAAGAAACATAAATTCCTGGTTTTACACCAACTTTTTAAAGCAATGTTCTCGTTTTAAAACAATGTTTGCAGAGTCAAGAATTATGGAACCTCAGTTCCTGTAGTAACGCATCCCCATTCCCACATGGCAAACATAGAGGACACACTCTTGGAGCATTTTTCCATAAAAACCTGCCACAATCAACATACACATTGAAGAATGAAAACAGTAGCAACTAAATCCTTCTTCAGCAAAGGGTGGCTGGGGTTTTGAATTTAAAATTAGTAAAGATGTATAATTAGCAAAAGAAAAAAAAAACCAGCAGTTTTCTACAAAGGAAGTTAATTTCAGTTAATTATTTTAAAACATATTTTCCCGAAAAAGAGATGAACAGATAGAAACATACTAACCTTGAAATGTTACACCATAATTTTCTGTGATATCCAGCAGGAAAAAAATACCACAAACTATTTTATGGGCACCTGGCTCATTATGTCTTACAAATTAAATCCTCATTTTTCCATATGTAATGTAACAGTACCTATTCATCGCCTTCACTTAAAAACACATTGCCCTTTTTTCTAGCCCTGTTAATTTCGAGACACTAATTAAATTTATACTCATAAATTTATCTGTTTAGCATGCATGACTAGATTATCCCTCACTATCCATTATCCATTGTACATTCCAACGTGTTTACCTACAGCTTTTGTTTTGTTTTGTTTGGATTGGTTTCCATCAGTTTAAAGGAGGGAGCTTATGAATTTAAGGTTCCTATTTTAATGCTGGGTGGCTGGATTTTCAGGCTTAGTGCTTTTGTAAACACCTTTGTCTCAACATACTTTGAGACAGAAGTATTTTCAGATTGTAGCACCAGAATATGGAAGAGCAGAATGGAAGAACACCACTCTGAAAAGCAGCATTCCAGGCCTCTCATTGGACGTTTCAGCAAAAGCAGAAATTTTTCTCCCCAGTCTTGCCCTGCCTCTGCAAAGTCTAACTGAATACTGTTTTCTGAATGCTCTGCAGCACTCAGGGTAAGCAGCATAGCCCAAACTCATCAGGAAGGGACTGGCACTGTCACGATGGACCCCAACGTCTGAGTTCTGGTCTGACTCCTCTCACAGCTGGTAGCACTGATGAGCACCTCTCTGGTGACTTAAAAGTCCTCCACTATGACAGGCAAGTAGAGGACTACCTTTCAACTTCTGTACCCGACCACAGCACAGAGCCTCGGAGAGAAGCCTCTAAAGGAGAAAACCTGAAAGGTTTCTAGAGCCCTGCCCCTGCTCTTCTCCTACACACTGCCATTGCACCTTCCCAGACTTTCGACACTGGGCAGCAGCAGCCTGGCCTTTGCTGGCTGCCCCTGCAACTGTCTCCCAGATTTCCCCAGGCACCACGTGGCTCTTAGGGGAGGAACAACAAAGGAGAGCTATTCCCTCTTCTTTGTTTCTGAGCATGCATCAACTCCCCGGTCTCAGAGCCTAGTTCACTCCACACTGCCCATTTTTTGTGTTTTGCACTATTTTGGCAACAACAAATACCATTAACTTTGGTCTGTAACTTAGTGACTGGGATTTGTTGTCATGAAGGATAGTCATAAGGAATTCTAAGATTGCAATGAAAGTTTCTATTGCAAAATAGGGTTAAAAATCTGATTTTTAGCAGTGGGAAGCATTCTGAAAAAAATCTGCAAGTTTTGTTCCTCTTCTTTCTCCCTTACTAATATTTCCTTAGTGAAATCTGATTATTTTTTTATGTCTGAATTACATCAGCCAGCAAGGACTTCAGCCCAGTTTGACACTTCATGGTGAAGACTGCACATCAACATACGGCTACCCCATCTCACTGAAATTACACCTCAGGTCTGTCTTAGACTCCTAGGCATCTCAGTCTAGGCTGCCCCTTCTCCCCTACCATACTCCATCTGCCAGCATGAACACAAAAACTATGATTTCCAGCATGGCTCTTTCAGTCAGAAGGGTCTGTGTAGTGTGGAAAATGCACCGAGCCAGGGAGTCCAGGGTTAGCAGCAGTGCCATACAATGCCCACAAGTCTGTCCAGGGAAGTTGAGGAGAGTTTTATCTGTATCTGAATAACAAGCTGAAATGGGCCATAGAGAAATTCTGCTCACATTTCTGACAGAAGCAAAACTTTCAGCTATTCTTGATGTCAGAGGTCACTGCAGGTCCTTGTTAGGACATAGGTGAATGCCGATTCAATCCCAAAGCTAACTGATTAATTGACACCAAGCACACTTTGAGTTAGATCAGTTCAATACAAAAAGAACATACCCTCCATTTTCTCTATGAAAAATATGACTGTGCAAAGCCTACATTTCCTCTGTTGAGAAAATGTAAGTGAAACATTCCCAATGCAGAACTGATATGAAACTGTGATGCTTACTTAGGCAGAACTCAAAAAGTTGGTTTTAACACGCCCCTAATGCATGTCCCCAAAACTACCAAAATATGTCACTGCTCACAAACTAAATAAAAAAAATTCCTTAAAAAATGTCAGAAATATTCCAAGGAGGATGGCTTGACTGATATATTTAACTTTGAAGTGTTACATAAATGGCCTAGCAGGAAGAAAATAACCCTGAGATCATCTCCGTTGGTTAGAACATGGTGCTAATAACACCAGTGTTGTGAGTTTGATCCCTGTATGGGCCATTCACTTAAGAGACTTGATGATCCTTGTGGATCCCTTCCAACTCGGAATATTCTGTGATTTCTAAAAGGGCAACTACAGCTCTTGTCACAGGGCCTGGTTTTAGTGCTGGTAAAGTGAGGAGGCTCCCCCTGTAAAAAATACCTGAAACTCTGTATGCTGCAAAAGCAAACAATGAAGGCTACTGGTTTGCTTACACACCACTGATTCAGTGATTTGTTTCGGCACAGGATCTGCAGTGATATTTCATTCACTCTAACACAGACAATCATTATCTGCATGTGGGTGCTGAGAGGACAAGGCATGAGCATGAAATCAAGGTCAAGGAAGCAAGAAGAACTCCCTTGTTTATCCCATGGAACAGTTATTCTATTCTGCAATAACATGGGCTAACAAATAATGTAAAAAAGACTGGCGTGCTGCCAGGATAACTGAATTGATTCCTACACGGCACAGCACAAATCTTTTGATCTCCCCATAAAGAATGGGAAATTATAGCCACAGTGTGTACCTCGCAGGAAAAGCAAATAAAAATGAAATGAACAATTCTAGCAGTTTTGACCTTGCTTTGAGGAATACTGCTTTAAATTTGATTGCCCTGCCCACTTATTATTTCACAAGAAGACACAAGCAAGTCACAAAGACAGCTTTTAGTATTCCCTTTGATGAGGTAGAAAACTGGATTGTCTTCTCCCACCCATTTTTTTTTCCCCTTTCATTCTTAACAGAAAAGATTTTATTCAGGCTTTGATTTGATTTTCAGGATTTCTGGTGGGAAATTCTTACAGCAGATATTTTACTTCTGTTGGGGTTTATGGTGCTATTCTGTCTAATTATTTCTGGCATTTTGCCCATCAAATTGTGAGTTTCTTCAAAGGAACAAAATGACAGGAGGCCTCCTTTAGAGCAATCATGGATCGGGTTTGAATTTTGTTGTCTTGGAAACAAGCTAGTTCTTGTCATTGAATATATTCATAAAATAATGGTTGAAACATCACTGATAATAATGGGCTCTTTCCTTGTCAAAATTTTTGTCCTAGGGACTTTGCTGCAAGAGGCTCCATCAGAGAGTTTTAGCAGATGTTGAAACTAATTTCAACACTCCATCTCAGGATTTCCACCCCCTTCACACCTGCGGCCAGCTCTGCTCATGCGAAGTGGCCAGCAGGAATCTGGAAACCCCCAGCATCCCAGCCCAAGTTGCACCAGCTAACTGCCTCCCTACAGCCAAGACACCAAGGCATGCAGCCTCCTGTCCCCATTTGTCAGCAACAGATCCAAATTGTGAGACCCGCACCAGTGTGGATAAGTTTGTCTGCATTGTGCCTGGCAATATAAGTGCCAACGTATTTACACTTTCTGCCAGGGGACTTATCAGCTTTTCAACAGGTTCTTCACTTTTCAAACAGATGGATATTGATTGAGAAGTAAAAATCCAGAGAGAGAGGTGCCATTTTTCAAGAGGGTTATTCAAATCAGGAACTCACTATCACTCTTCGAGTTTCTGTATCAATTAATCTGCCTTTGGTTTCAGTTTTTCATATATATTTAAAACCAATTAAAAAAGAGCCCCTGCATCAAGCTGCTGTTGGTTTCTCAAAGGTGTGAATTAAGCTGAGAACTGTGCAGGACTTGATAAACTCATACATCTCCCTGAGACTCCTCGTGTGTGTGTCTGTGTGGATGTGCAAGTGTGTATGCATGAGTGTGGTACACAAATATGGAAGCAGAGGGGGTGAAGCTTTAAAAGTCACCAGTGGGGATAGGTTATAAAAAGCTTCCATTCTGCCAACTTGTCCATGAAGTATTTGGCTGGATATAGTAAACCTGTGGGACACTTGAGAAAATTAAAACTCTAAATTATCACTAGAGAGACTAGCCATAATAGATATGCTGTGAGAATCTTACTAGCAGTCTTACAATTTGTTCTGTCCTTCTCAAATCACTACATAATGACACTCAATACTCAAATGTCTAACAAGACCATTTAATGTAGCCTGCAGAAGAGGATTCTCCTGTGAAATTTTACTACAGCCTCTTTAGCACAAAGCTTTCTCAGATTATTACCAATTTGCATTAGGTCTATTTAATTTTGAGGAGTGCCAGTTCAGTGACCATATGCATATTAGATCTTAGCAAGCACAGGTGTCTAAAAAGTTACCAAAAGGTCATAAGAATTCTACAAGGCATTTGGGATTTTCAAATTTTCTCTTCATTGCAGCAAGGGAAACTAGCACAAACCCTTTCACGAGGCCAGAGTCTCTCATCCGGGGCTAGATGAGTTGGAAGTATTAGCTGGGTGATGCTCATGTCCCTGCAGCAGAATCTTTCTGCTACATACAAGAGTCTTTTAGCAAAACGTCACAATTTCACTGTGAAAGAATAGCCTGATGTCAGGGAAAATTCCTTTCAAGAAATCTGAAGGAAAAGTACAGGTTTTCTTGTAAGAACTGGTAAGAGCCACCTCTTTCCAAGCAAGAAACACATGGACTACAGCCAAGACATATGTTTATGACAAGACAACATATAAGACAAGATGTGACATGTCTGCTGTCAAGGATTTAGGAGTCACTAGAGAAACTCCGTAGCACTTGAAAACAGTGCTGACAGAACAATCATATAACAATGGATAGCAGCAAATAAGAGCCATATAAAGGAAGGTCAGTTTTCTTTCATGAAAACATTCCTACCTTTTCCTTCCAAAACATACAACTTCATGCTTTGGATTGCTCCCAAAGCCTTCAAGAAATGTAACACCTGAATGAACAGGAGTGATAAACCCTGGGCTTTTTTGAGACCTCAGTTTCTTGATAATTCTGTTTCAGCAGAAAGACCACATCTTGCACCCAACTTTAAGGTCATGCCTCAATGGATGTAAAAATAGGTCTCAGAGCCATGTAGACTTCTGACATAAAGGCCAGATGATTAACTGCTTCTTCACCCTGGCGAGATGAAAAAAGGGCACTCACAATGTCTTCTGTGCACCAAGGGCACATAAGCTGTACATAGCCTCACCACTTCGTGAGGATATTTTTATGCCTTTATTTTACACACATGCGATATTTTAGACTCCTATCACAGCCACCCAAACATCAGAAAAAATGATTGTTCTGGCTCAGGAAAGCAGGATCTTGCCAACAAAATTAGCTCATCCTTGTGAGTCAGACACTCCAATCAAGATTATAGAATCTCCCACAGTAGATCTGAGAGGGAAATGCAGCTTTGCAAGGACAGAGCATTTCTGGCTGTCCCACATCAAGATTCAAAAGGGATCAGTGTTATGTGCCGTACCACTGCATTAGTCTGAATGCACACTGAAGCATGGGAAGGTGAGGAGCAGGCGGGAGGGGGAAAACTCTTTGCAATCTGTTCTTCATAAGTCAATGATTATGAATCAGTTATCTAATGAAGCAGTAATAGGAATGATGACTAAGTAAAGTAGCTAATAAAGCTAATTTATGTGAAGCTGAAATTTTTAGTACTATGCATTTTAAAGCAAGCATGATGTCTCAGCATAGCAGAGGCAATGTTAGTGCTATTATATACAAAGCACTTGCAATGCTTCAATATGACAATACAACCAGATATGCCAAGCTTCTGCATTTCTGATTAAACGCTTGGTTCTTCAGTACAGATCAACCTACTGGCCTTTCCATGCCACCCACACACTTACTGGGAAGCACATCCTGCTGAGTTCTGGGTGCCAGCATATCTTCTCAGCCCCACCGGCAAAGAAAAGAAACAAATGAAAGGCCTGATAAGGCAGATGTTTTTCCTGTAACTGGTGTCTCCATTTTCCTTGGGTTTCACCCCCCTGCCCAGCCTCCCATCTCTTTTTTTTTGTTTAACTTCAAGCCAAACACAAGCATCTGTCTAACCTTGACTGGAATAAACCTGATACTCTGCAATGTGTATAGTTGGCAATAAACTATGGCACATATAGCTTCTCAATACTGCATTTCCATTTTAACTGCTCAGCTATGAGAGTATTTCACTCATATTGTAACTCAAATTGTTACAGATTACTTTAATGNTTTTTTTTTTTTTGCTTTCAAGAGTTTTAGAAAATTAATAGACAAAAGAACACTTGCCAGAAGTTTGAAGGTAGAGACAAATGAAGGTCTTGGGAGCTCAAAACACAAGCTACTTAGCTACTCCAGCTACACCCTTCTGAGAGAGGAAATATGTAATGTGATATATTTGTTTGCTGTCATTGGCAGGAAGGCCTGCCAGGATAGCCTCACTGTTCTGGCAAACAGTCAAGCTCTCTCCTCACACACAAAGTCAAACCAAAGCCAGAGTCACAAGGACATGGCAGGGCTGTCACTACCTTTGGTCTGAGAACACCTTTCCTAGTGAAAAGGTAGCTGAGATGAACCAAAAATTAGTATTTGGGATAAGTCTTCACAGTTCAAGCTGCCAAGCCAAGAATTTGAATAGCCACTGCTTCATCCCACCACAGAGGTGGAGGGCTCAGCAGTGGGTGAACACTGAGACTGCATACTTAAGACCTCAAGAGGCACAGCAGCTGGCAGCTCCTAGCACTGAGACATGAAGTATGTTCAAGAGCCCTGACCAGCTAAAACAGCCCATATCATTACTAAAGCACACCTTGCATCATCTGCCCCAGAGGGACTGGTGCTCATCATGATGCCTGTCCATGATGCAGGAAATGCCAAGGTGCTTGGGCCAAAACTGCCTGCAGCCCGATACCCTCACCACCCTGAAATTACAACAGGGACTTTAAAAGTTGATTTTTTTTTGTACTGGTATCAAAAGGCAGATAGTATTTTATTAAGATGTAATTCAGGGGCAAGAACAATCAACAAAAGGCACTAGCCAAAGGGCCAATATTTCTGAACACAGGACTTTTATTGCTTATCATTTCTCCTAACCATTCTCTCTCCTTCTCTGAGCCTCCGCCCATGAAATTGAAAGATTTCTAGTAGAAATGCCTTTGTTGTATCAGCTTTAGAAATATGGATTACAGTATTCTGTGAAAAACATTTATTACTCTGAACTGTGACTTGGACATTGTTGCATTTCTAGGGTTATAGATTTTCTTTCAGCTAAACTAAGGCTGTAAGTCACAGTGACAGTTGTAATGTGTGTAATACCACAGTACCAGATTCCATTACATACATATTTTTGCTAGAGGTTTATGATGTTAAAAATATTTCTTCTTTTCCCAATACCTTTCCCCACCTATTGTGTAAATATATTGGAACCTATAATACTGAAGTCAATTTCCAGACGAAATGTGCATGGGAACAAGTAGTTTGTCCTTTTTCAAGAAAAAAAAAATGAAAAAACGATGGGAGGAAGGGTATACTGCATACAAACTAATTATATTCAAGCACAATATTGAATTGTAATAAAAGATGAATGAGAGAAAGTGTGTGTCATTGTGAGGAATGGGGAAGGTTACAGAAAACTGAGACTAGGGAAGGATTTATCATGTGTGATGCTTCAGGCATTGTGTTGAAAGATCTGCAGACTTATTTGCAAGAGTGTTTTACGGGGAAAATAGAGCAGCTACATGGAAAAGAATTACTATATATTTTTATCTTTTATACAAGACAAAGATACAAAGATAAAACACTGTTTCTGTTAAAAAAAAATCTATGGAAGAAATCCCAGTTGCAATACAGAGGGGGAAACCTTTCAAACTGAGTTCTGAGGCCATCAGCTGCAAAAATTCAGTGTACAGATAGTTTTAAAATACAGCTGATCCATAATTTTTAATGTAAGCAGAAAAGTGTGCTGGGTTTAAAAAAAAAACACAACCCAACAACTACAAAGCTTTCCAGTTTTGCTTGCAAAATCTCAGTGCACATATACATGCAAACAAACCTTTTGGCTGGTTGTTAGAATTCAGCTCTAGTACAGTCATAACACAGCTGTGGAAGCTGGAAAAATAATGGCATTCGGATTGTATTAGTATGCAAACGGGGATGCCAACACTTCCACTTTGCTTCCAGAATTCATCCAGCCTGCACATCGTGTTTCAAACCAAATAGGGCTGGAAATCAGAAGGGTCAAGCATACCTGACATTCTGCTTCAGTTGTTTCCCCTTAACCTAATGCCCAACTGGGGCAATATAAGGCTACTCCACTGCATCTCCAAGGCACGGCGGGATTAAGATGCTCTAGCACCGCTCCTAGCAAGTATGAACCTCCTGCTGGCATTGTGTCTAATGGTTACAGAAAGGTTCTGTTTGGGTTGGGTTGCACACCAGACCTACAGAGTGGTTTGGGAGATGAAGCTCCCTAGCAAGAAGCATGTTTTGCTCTTCCATTGTGCTTCCAATCACAGAGCTCAAAGCCCTCTAAAATAGGCATATCTAAATTAAGCTTCAGGAGGTGTTTACGCAGCTCACAAGGGTATTCATGTTTCTATTTTCCAAATGGAAAAACTGGGGCACTGAGAGGTTAAGTAACTTGCCCGAGGTCATTGAGCTGACTCAATTTCAAAACTAAGATTATACTGAAATTCATTCTGAGCATCTGATCACAGAAACAACAGACAGCATTGAATTTTTTTCTCCAAAAGAAGGTACTTATATGCTAAGCTATTTAGGGTTGAAAGGCAGAAGTAAAGAGCTTATTTGAGAAGTGAAGGGATTTGTTTTTAAGGAGTTTGAATTTGAAGAAGAGAGAAATAGGAAGCCACTGCACAGCATCCCCTTCAGAGCTGGAGCCTCTCCTTGGGTACCCATCATCCAGCTAACGCAGTCCTTAACCTTGAAGGCTGCACATTCTGTCCGCATATCAAAACTCCAAACCATAGTACCCCAAGGAAGAGCCATCTTGGCAGGGAGGACAGGTTCCACTACTCAGGGCTCTGCATCCCAATGAGGGGAAGAACTGGACCACAGTTTCTAGCCTGGACCTCCAGTCCATTCCCCAGTGGCACTGCACAGTTGGAACAATGCCACCAGCTTCCCAGACCACGCTAGTTAAGAGCCAAGACTGAGGATCTGCCCTCACCCTCTCTGCTCACCCCATTACAGCCTTCTGAATGGCATGGGAGCACTGACATTTCAGTCCCCTTTTGGAAACTCCACTGCATTCTGATTTCTCTGTATGGCACTAAAAATAACATTAGGAGAGAAGGCTTACCAACCACAGAAACTCAATTAATGGTGCTGTCAAAGCTCTGGCAGATTTCAGTGCCATCAGGATTTCAGAAGAAATCTCTTTGACAACCTTAGCTTGACCCTTCCGTACATATGAGCTATGATAATGTCTAGACAGTTTTAAAAATATTTTCCTTTTTTAACCACAGGCAAGTGTATCTGGGCCCATCTGCATAATGGATCACATCCTTCTGGGGTGCTACAAAGAGTTTTATCTCCTCTGCAGCCCAGGAGAATCCAAAGCTTCGCTTGGGACCACATGAGTTGCATGAGCTATTAGGGAAAGACAGGACAAGGGTCACTAAAACAGCAAATGCTCCCTATGTTCTGCTGCTAGTAAATTCATGTCTATTAATTGCAACAAATTATCAGGTTATACTGGCAAAGTAACACATAAGAAGTTCTCAGAAAAATAGGTAACACCAGGAAAACAAATCAGGCTACAGAGACTATATAAACTGAATCATTTTTTCTTATGCAAAGAGCAGCACCACGTAAAGAACAGTATTTGCAAAATTGCTGATAGTCATATGGAGTATGAATATTCATTATAATTACAGAACCAACTTTTAACTGCCAGCAACAAGATGACTCCAACAGCAACAACAGCAAATACAGTGATGCCTTGAAGCCTGGCTGGGACCAGCATCCCATCATACCCATTTATATATGATCGCAGAAGGATATTCTTTACACAAAGAGCATCCCGTACAAATATACATACAGAGATCTACCCTCTTCTGCTGGAAGGCTTTGAAAAATAACAATGTTAACAAAGATCTAACAGACAAGAACTGTCTTTCTTTCTGTATTCTGGAAAACATATGGGAACTTTTTGAAACCTTCAGTCCCTAGTGTGAAACTTTTCATATATTTAATTTGTTCTGAGGTAAATTTTACTTTCTGTTTTGCAAAACTCTTTTGGAGTTACGGAAAAGCAAATCATCTCAGCATTTTTCTCTGTAAGTAGTGTTTTAGTTACTGGCCCACATACAGTTCAACAAGGGGCTCTGAGATAACAGGCTGAGCTCCACAGGTTAACTAACAGGTTTAAAAGCCCAGCTGGAATGTTACATTAACATTGATTTTTGTACTTAACAGCCTACGAAAGCCTAGAGCAGTGGCATAAATTCATTCCGTTTTCCATTTAGTACAGAAAACCTCTCAGTTTCTTCCTCTTTTACTGCCCACACCTATGCAGCCATCACCACTACACTGCTTGTCCTTTAGGAGAAGTCCATGCACATAATGCTGCAGCTGGACTGCTTCCAGGGTTTGCATTGGCCAGGTTGGTGCAGTGGAGGTGTTTCCCCTGTGAAGGCAGCACAAATACAATCTGAGAGTGCAAGTCAGAGCTGCGTTGCATCCTTTATGTAGCTTCTGACCACAGCACATGCGCGCAGACCACAATTTCCTCAAGGTCACACTAGGAAGCAGTGAGGTAGCCAAGACTGACGCCAATTAAGAGCTTCAGAGGGTCCCTCCTAAGCACTAGACCATCTTTATGCTGCCCTTCAAGGTGCCCACAGAGGCTGGGCTCCTCCTTCATGCATTCATTCAGGGAACAAATTGCAGAGAAGATGAATTGCAAATCAGGCTCCCTGAAAAGTGACTTTTTCTGGAACCTAAGAGCCAGCCACAGGAGTCAATCCAGACCAAAAAGCCTAACAAGCTTTTGGAAGGCTTTTCCTCCAATAAAAAGTTTTCAGGGAGGGAGGAGACAAGACACACACAAAGAAAACTCAGGAGTCGTACCTGCCAGATTCTGCACCTGGTATAGGGGAAGCTTGGATGTGTGTACAGACTGGAGAATGAGATGCTGGAAAGCAGTGCCACAGAAAGGGACCTGGGGTTCCTGGGCAATGGCAAGTTGAATATGAGTCAGCAGAGCCCTGGCAGCCAGGAGGGCCAACTGTGTCCTGGGGGTGCAACAGGCAACACATCAACAGCTGGTCAAGGGAGAGGATTGTCTTGCTCTGCTCTGCACTGGTGCAGCCTCACCTTGAATATTGTGGCAGTTTGGGGCACCACAATACAAGAAAGATATAAAGTTCTTAGAGAGCATCCAAAGGAGGGCAACAAAGATGGTGAAGGGCCTTGAGGGGAAGCTGTATGAGGAGCAGCTGAGGTCACTTGATCTGTTCAGCCTGGAGAAAAGGAGATTGAGGGATGACATCATTGCAGTTACAACCTTCCTCTTCACTGTGGTAACCAGTGACAGGACCCAAGGGAATGGCCCGAAGTTGTGTCAGGGAGGGTTTAGATTGGATATCAGAAAAAGGTTCTTACCCCAGAAGGTAGTTGAGCACTGGAATAGGCTACCCAGGGAAGTGGTCACAGCATCAAGCCTGGCCAGAGTTCAAGAAGCATTTGGACAATGCTCTCAGGCACATGGTGTAACTCTTAGGGCTGGCCTGTGCAGGGCTAAGAGTTGGACTTGATGATCCTTGTGGGTCCCTTCCAACTCAGCACATTCTCTGATTCTGCGTTCAACAAAAAAGAGCAGAAAGTGCACAGCACTAGACAAGAGAAACCAGCGGTTTGGAGGTCAGAGCATGCCATGGTGCTTCCCAGCATTCACGTGCAGCAGGACCAGTTTAATTCACTTTCAGTAAGCAGGGTGTTATTTGTGAGAGCTTTTAGTAGGGAATGATCTGTAGACACCTTATTATAAACTTCTGCAGAGGTGAAGTCAGTGCTGAAAAACACTTCTCATTCTGTCTTCTTCCTGCCTGCCTTGTTCCTCACACATCATTTTCTTTTATCAAAATGGATGGCAGTATCAAAATTGAAAGGAAGTAGAAGCTGTGAAAATAACAGACCCAGGAAAAGAATTTTTAATTTTGCCTCAATTTCTTTGATGATGAAACCAGTGTTGAATATTAAACAAGTCCTGAGAGTTGAACATCAAGAATAGCTGAAAGTTTTGCTTCTGTCAGAAATGTGAGCAGAATTTCTCTATGGCCCATTTCAGCTTGTTATTCAGATACAGATAAAACTCTCCTCAACTTCCCTGGACAGATCCTGCTGTGCTGTGTCCATGCCCCTGTCCTTGGACTTCCCTGAGGCATCTCAGTTAAAGAGTTTGTCTGTATTTTTACCAGAAAGGATGGGGGGTTTCCTCCATTCAAAACCAGGGCAAAATTCTATTTCAATAAGTAAAAATAATTTTCAGGAACTTATTCAGTGATATAAATGAAAAAACTTTTTTTAAAAATACTATGATAATGATTATTCTATGGTTGTATTTGGTTTATGAAAAAGTTAAATTACACCTTAAGGCCTAAGGGCAAATGAAAACAAACAACATATTTCTTTCTGACAAAACCCAAGGCAACTGTGGAAGACATTTTCCAAACTAGATTACAGTAATGGTCTCTTCTAGCCCTAAAAACCTCTGAGCCTCTCTTGATGTGATTAATAATAAAATTGTATCTAGGGCAGCTATACAAACAAAAAGCTCCACTTTGCCAGCCCTGTGCAGGGACACTAGCCATTTATAAAACCTGAAGAAACAGTACCGGAGGCAAAGTGACGGCTTTGCAAGAGAAACGCAGCAGAATCCTGCTGGAGGGACAAGATGCTTCTCCCAGGATGGAGCACAGGCATCAAAGGGAGGCAGAGGCACCACTTTGTCCCACATGCTTCCCAACACAAGGTGTTTGAAATTACAGAACCTTCCTAAGAGTGGGTTTTTTTCCTTTTCTTTTTTTTTTTTTGGTCTTTTTTTAAGTTGGAAGTTTTACAGTAACATCAATGTCTCATTACTGCATCTAACTTTGGAAATTGAATCCTTTCTCCTTTATAGGCACTTCCAAAGACTTGAGAAAGTTTAAATGAGAACAGTGGGCTCCTCACAAATCTTGACAGCGCAGCTTAGCTTGCCTATGGATGCCAAATTTCAGTTTATTATAGTTCTGTTTTGCTTTTTTTTTTCCCTTTCAACATACAAGAAACAAATAAATCCGTTTCCTTTAACTTAAGAATAAAATAGTGTTTCTTTGTTACTCAACAGACAAGCTCTCCATCATTAAAAACTCAACAAATCTTAACTTTTCTACATTGCTTGATTATTGCAAATAAACAGAGAAAAACCTACTGCCCTCTTATCTTCTTCAACATTAGATTCCATCTTTGCCAATATTTAGGGTTACACTGCATGTTAAGGCTCTTAATAAAAGAATCACTTATTAATTTCTAATCCAACTTCCTGAGGTAATACTGTTGATATGACTATGCTGCCTGAATCTCCAAGTTCTGCATCCTTCAAGTAATATCAAACCTGTTGCTCAGTTTTAAACAACTCTGACAAGACTCTCTTTTCTGCTGAAACAAGTTTTGAGTGGGAATGCAAGTATCTTTGGATGCCAGGAAATCTACACTGGAGAGACTTTATAAGTGCTGCAACCACAGGACAAGTTTTGATCAACCTCAGCACTTTGTTTGACAAGAGAGAACCTTACCATGAGAAGCAAATCCTTAGCAAATGGAGTGCAATAAATGCCTCTGATCTTGTAGCATGAGAGCTGCTATGCAGATTTCCCCTCCACTCCTCCCACGAAGGAGGGAAGCAGCCAGGAGGCAATAAGTCCTCCTCTTCTCACCATCCAACCTGTCCAGGTTCAGAAGACCTTTCTTATCAGTATGCTCTCCACTGACATTTTGAGGCTCTTGAATCTCATGCAGGCTTTTCAGACGTCACTTTTAGGAGATGTAGAGACTGGACAGTTAAAATCTAACAACTTTTGCTCATGTCTTGCTCACCAGCAGGAATGATGGTGAGCTGGGCACTCAACACTCACCAGAAACACCTACAGCACTCAGGAGCAAAGGCAAGCTAGACAAATTACCCAAACACCATGCAGCTGTGGGAAATCACACAGGGCAGCAGCAGGCGTGGCCAGATGGTCCCTCTGTGGGACGCAGCCCATGGCTCAGGACCACAGCCCAGACAGTCTCTCCACAGCATGGCCCAAGATGACTCACGCTGTGGAGGCAGAGGTGCTAAAGCACCTCTCTAAGTGCCTTTTCTCTGTAGACTTCAATCTGTGGCTACTCTACCAGCCTATAGCCAGCAGTACACCTCTTGCCCCTTCATTCAAAGCCCCTTCACTGGCTTCCCCTCCCTCCCTGAGCTGCCTCTTACTTTCTTGTGCATCCTGTCAAACACCAAATCAGCTTGCTGCACCCTTCCTCCAGTAGGAGAGAAGAAGCAGCAGCACGGCCACCATGCTTTACCACTGGCACAGCACATTAACCAAGCAGCAGTGGGTAAGCCAGAGCCTGCATCAAAAACATCCTCTGACAGGGAGACTGGGACCAGTGGATATCAGAGGCAGGATGGCCTGGAGCTGGATGCAGCAGGTAGGCAGCAGCTCAGGAGAAAGCTGCCTGCAGTTCTTATGCAGCTGCAGAAAATAAATGAGTGAGGAGGGTCTCAACAAGCCTGCACAAGGGAATTAGGGCAGGAGGCTCTCAACAAGTCTGCTCCCTAATCCTCTTGTCCATCTCTGAATGAGACATCTCTGGAGAGCACTGGGATGATGTTTACGGTTTAACCCCAAGGCCCGCACAGCAGCTCACCCACTCCTCCAGCAGTGACTGATCCGTGGGCTAGAACATAGCCTGACAGTCCTCAAACCGCGAGCGCAATTTTGGCCTTTGTTTTCAGTTATTTCAAGGGCTGACAGACCAGCTTGGGTTGTGCTGGATTGCCCCCTGCAGCCTACAGGTCGCATCGTCCCCAGCATAGGGCTGGCCTCACCTCATGGCACGGCACATAAAATCAAACCCCGAGAAAAGGCTCTGTGATCATTTTAATAACATTTTCCTTCCTGCTGTAACCAGAGAAAGCTCTTTTGTTTGTTTATTTTCATATATTTCTATTCGATTACAGGAGGAGCTCGGCAGAAGAAATTGCTTTTTAATAAACACTGCAGCCTCATGTATTTTTTCCTTCTGCTTGTGGATAGCAAGCATCTTTTTCTAGGTATTTCCTCTCTTTTCATGATATGCTAAGTTGGGGAAAGAGAGAGGGAAAGAAGAAGGGGACAGAGAACAGGTGATGAAATATTTCCTAATTCTCCCAAGGAAAAGAAAGCAGCACAGCAAAGGAGATGTTAAAAGAATGTGCTTTTCTTTATTCCCTCTCCACACACTTCAGATATAGGTATCCTTGTATAAAAGATATGGTACAGACAGAGAGAGACAACTCTGAAGAGTGCACAGAGTACAGGTGTGGAGAAAACCAAGGCAGGCCTCATTTTGTTTAGCAGCAAAGGCAGTACCAGATAATCAGTTATTTTACTCATGTACTTATGTCTCTGCCTCAACATACCGCTGTGAAACTTTTGAAGTATCTCAGTTTACTTGCTAGTAAATGCTGGACTTCAAAGGAATAGGAAATGGATGCTGAATGGCAAAGTGACCTTTTATTACTCCAGCTACAGTTTGTAACCTGGAACGTGACAGAACATTTTTCATTTTACTTTAACAAAAAACAATCCCACAAAGGATCACAGCTTCAAAGCAGCTTCAGTCCAAACGTTACAGAGCAATTTTGACAAGATACTGAAGTGTGTTTCCTGGTTCTAAACACGCAGCATGGGCTGGGGTGACAAGAGGTTAGAGCTCATTGCAAAAGTCTCTTTCTGGCTTCATTATTTGTCATTATAGGCTCTTTACTGGCCTCAGATATTGTCCTCACGCTCTATCTCCAGATGTTTTGTCTGGCAAAAGCCATCTTCAATTTCTATAGGTAAGCGGGTGCCAGTGTGCAAGGTGGGTAACTGAGGTTGCCGCAGCTAGGGCACTCTAATGTCGATCTCCACTCACCCACTGTTACATGTCAAAATTTGGTGGCCATTTTGGAAATTATCTTCTTGAACGATACTGTCTCTTAAAAATACTCTCATCGTGAGAATAGCCACCATATAACATCTTTTTTCATCTGTTTCGCGAATTTACATTCAGCTAGTGTAATGTGAAAAGATTCTGGCAGAGACTTGAGACAAGCTCCTGCCGCTTGAGGCTTCATATTTGTTACGGGCTTAGTTTTCATTTTGTCAGCCTGATTTTTCCCTCCTCTTGCTGGGGAAGGATGGGAGCGTTCCCTCTGGGCCGGGGATGCGCTCCCGGCGCTTTCTCCGCCGCAGCTGGAGGTGGGCACACTCCTGCTTGGGCAAAGCGGCATCAGGCGGGGGGGCCAGGGGCGCCGTCACTGTCACCTGGCGCTGTGGCACGGGCCACCACCGAGACGACAGCGACTGCCAGGCCTGAGAAGGGACGCGTCCGGGCTGCGCTGGCACGATGGCGGGGGCTGGAGCCGGGCGGCACACGGCCGGGCGGGGTCGGCCCCGGCTGCCCGGAGCCGGCAGAGCCGTGCCGCGCAGGGGCGGCCCGGGCTGGCGGTACGCGGACGCAGCCGGTGACATGCTGCCAGCCCTGGGAAGCACGGGCTCCCCTGCCCGCGCGGTTCGGACGGGGAAGGCAGAGAGGTCTCGCTCTCTGGGTGACTGCAGCAACTCTGCCGCCATCTGCCTGGATTCAGCTCGACCCCAGTGGAGGATGACTTCATAAACAGAGGTTTTTCTTCCCTCTTCTCCACGCAAAGAACTAGTGGGACTCTTTTCCTCATTCCCCACCTTCATCAGCTTGCCGAGGGAGCCCAGGACTGCTGCCACCATCTTCCCGTGACCAGAGACTGGTCAGAAACTTATTAATAGATTCTAACAGGAAACGGGGTTTTTCTTCTGTTCCCTACAGTTGGTCAGTGCTTTTCTCTTTGGAGATACTGTTCCTATTGTATGTTCTGTGTGTCTCTCGTTTGGAGATATATAGAGATGGAGAGAGAGTAGACATTCATAAACATAACTAATAAAGGAGTGGGTATTTCTTTTCTTTCTGCATCTTGTGGTCCCATGTACATAATTGTCTCTAAACTTAGACAGTATTATCACTAAATGAAAGCAAAAGAGTAGCTTTACACTGCAAAACATTGTTCTTAATATACACTCAGTCTCCTTTCCAGTACCTACTGGAATAGGCAGGTATAATATTTAGATTACCTTGGGCAGTGATAAACCTAGAAAGTAATATGGGGTCTATCAGTGTATCAATACAAGCCAGGAAGGTGTTTTTTAAAAGCACTAACAAGAAAGACCTTGTCACTACCGAGACTTTGGTCCCTGGCTCTGAGTCTTGGCAGAATTTCTAGGCTGGGCAAAACAAAATGAGCAGATGAGATGCTTGTCACATCACCAGCATTCACATGACAGCAAACATAGCTCCATTGCCCCATTTTGGCATGCCTGGGGGTCCCTAGGCAGGAAGGGCTAAAGAAAGACAAGGAATACAACTCCCCAGATCGTACCCAACACAGTAGATCTTGGCATCTCTCCTTGCAGATCCCTGCCCACAGAGCCTGGCACTTCCTAAAACCTCCCACAGAGACAGATGGGAACTTTGATCCACCCTCACCTCCCACCCCCACCATCCTCAACCTTTTTTTATCTTTGAGATGAAGGCTGCAGGGCCTGACCAAATCTGCTTATGTCAAGGATGCAGAGGGGCTGAAACTGTGATATTCAGAAGCAAGGTAAATGTGGAAGAACTTTGGAGAAGAGGAATAGTGAACTGCAGCATATATGTGATAATAAGCAAGGCCAAGTTGATGAAATGCATTAGCAAAGAGTAGTCAGAACACAGGAAATAAAAGGAAGAGAAAGAGAGAATCCCAAGAAGGAGAAAAGTGATAGAATTAAAAGGGAAAATATTCCACCATTTGAAAATTAAGAGAAATCTAGCTGGAAAGAAATGTATGCTAGGAAAAGGTGAGGGAAATAGAAAAAATGGATGAAAGGTTACAATTTGAAATTCACACAAATTACATACCAAAGTGGGAGACTGAATGAAATGCTCAACAAACAAAATATTAACTATACTGGCACCATGTACCATAACTATTTTAGGTGTGTTTTGATGTCACTAAATGAGGGCCTCTTTCCATTTGCTTTTCCACAAATTCAGAACAATACGTGATGGCACAGACAGATACTACTGACCAAGCAGAAAACAAAATACAGTGGTAAGGAGGATAAGCCAGGACTAGTAAGACTTACCATTTCCTTTGCCTAATCTGGAAAAAAAAATGCACTTAGCACAGCAAAGGAAAAAGGAAATAAAATATAATTGGGTTAAAGAAAAGGCAGGAGGATCTAGAAAAAGAAAGGAGAATAATAACATGACTAAAAGAACAAGGCAAGAAGTACTCAGGAACAATATTATGAATTTTAAATCCTACCAACATTTCAATAATGTGCTTTAGAAAAAAATACCGAATTAACAATCCCACATGTGAATTTCATT
Source organism: Serilophus lunatus (assembly GCA_013399895.1). Lineage (NCBI taxonomy): Eukaryota > Metazoa > Chordata > Aves > Passeriformes > Eurylaimidae > Serilophus > Serilophus lunatus. The sequence goes on along the minus strand of VXBA01005221.1, from coordinate 875,017 downwards.
TCTCTTCACTTGAGAGGTGTCAAAAGTTCCTCAGGCAAAGTTTGTTCTGATGATAACCCTTTCATGATCCTGGAGCAGCTCAACTTCCTCCCAACTGGCTTTAAGCATCTCCACCATCCTTGAGAGGGACGTGAGTACACAGCTAGCAACCAAAATGTTGCGTGGTTAGTTTTAAAACAATCCATATGAGCTATTCAAAGGGAAGAGCCAGATAAACCCGCCTCTTTGATGGAAAAAATAAGAGAAGTCCACACTGCCTACACTACCCCAGCTGAAACCTACAGGTAGCTCTGCTCCCCACTTAGTCTGTGGGTTTCAGGGAAATAATTTTAAAAACGTGTTTCTCTCCACCTGGTGAGAAATAAAGCCAGCCTTTTGGCTTAACGTCAGAAGATTTGTAAGCACAAGCATGAAACCTCCATAACCAGCTTAAATAAAGGTTTTCTTCCAGGCATACTGATATGGAGAGTGTGTGGGAGACAAATTTAGACATCAAACAAGGGTCTGCACAGTAGAAATCCATTTGGCTGCACTCAAAAATGGGCATTCATTGACTCAGACGTGCTTTTACATTATATACCAAGCCATTTAGATGATATTAAAACTGAGCCAGTCAGGAACATCATCATGTTTATATCTGCCAGTTCTGCTAGAATAAAGTTGGTACATCATTTATGAGTGTTCAGCATTCCACAAGGCTCACAATATGGGAATTTTATCTATGACCTCCCGTACATAAATAAATATTGCACTATCTCCTATGCTGCTACTACTGATACTGTGTGGGAACAGATTTTGCCTTCCATCAGCAGACTGGTGGAATTCAATAACATTTGTGGTCATCTTGTCCAACAGGAAAGGCACATCACACCCATCATACCAAATGGCTCATCATCATCTGAATATACAAATCTGAGAGAGCTGCAAACAGCAATAGAGTGACAGAATCTTTTATTGAACATGGATGCATTTTTCTCTGACAAATGGGAGTCTCCAGGGACTTACAATTTATCAGTTGTGGACCAGTAGTGTTCTCAGTATTGCACATGATTAAATGAGAAGATGGCCCAGAAGAGTTTGCAATCCAAGGTGTTGAATTCTGGAAATGCTCTGATTGAAATATTCACAGGCATAAAATCATCCTGTCTGGTGGATTGTTTCATTTCTAATGTCCATGGAGAAACAAAGCAAGGGGATCACAACATGAAATTCAGAACTACCATCACAGTTTTGCAGTCTGAAGGTTTCTTTAATAGCAGTGGTATCAAGTAACTAGTTGTCAGCAGATACACGAGTAACCAGTGTTTCCAAGGCTTTCTTTCAGTGCATATGATGACTTTTTTTTCTCTCAGTATGTAGGTTCAAACAAGTCTTGGCCCTGGAGCTTCCCCCTAAGTAGTCTCTCAGCTGTGGTAGTTCCGCATTACTTCCAGATACCATTATAAGATACCTCGAATACTCAAGTGACTATAGATTCTGGTTTAGATGAGTGCTGCCTACTTTTGCCTTGGCTTACATCATTTCTCTTGGAATGTCTTTCCCAGCTTCTGCCTTAGGCATCCTCAAAAGGGGCCAGTATCTGCTGTGTTCCCAGCTTCCTTCTCATCAGGACTGAAGTTGGTCCTAAACCAGGTCTGGAACCCCTGGGAAGCCAAGGGGAAAGTTACTGTTCCATGAGACCTCACTGAGGTACTCACACGTGGCTTTGGCCAAAGTCTCATCAAACTTCTCCCTTAATAACTCCTTGACCCCTAGATCACTTTCAGCCATTTGTCTTTTATCTCCTCCTGCATTGTTGTAGGATGGCCACTGCCTATAGGAAGAAAATCAGAAGCAGAAAATGAAGTAGAGGCACTGCTGCAGAGCCTGCGAGTTTCTCAAGTGTCAGGGGAGCAATGCCATGGGAATAGTCAAAGCATGGCCAGCAGCTGCCTGGGCATAGGCAGCAGAAACCAGAATAAGCGAAGGAAACAGAAAGATATAAAGGTGAAGCAGAGCTTTAGGAAACACCCGGTCCTATGAAAATCCCTGATAAGGCATCCTTTGAGTTCAGTGGAAGTATGATTTCACTTCAGTTGCCACTCTGGTACATGCATGCAAAAGATACTGCACTCTCTTCCTCTCCAGTGAAACCTCACCTGTTATAACTACTCTGAAGGACTGCTCTATTAACCCTGCTGTGAGTGCTGTGCTTTATTTTGATCTCTGTTCTTTGCATGAAGAACTGAGTACAGTACAGTACAGTAGAAATAAAGTCTGTGTAAAGTCTAAGGCATTACAATAAAAGCAGAGCACACCTTAGGAGTAAGAACCTGTTCTTAGCTGATGCAAACTAATAGAAGCCAGGTAAACTTCAAGTGGTTTCCCCACAATCTTCCGGCCCTCTTTTGTAGTCATGTGAAGATATCAAAAAGGCTGCTGAAATTTGATAATACAATAGATCTGTCTCTAAAAGAGGCTGAGTTCTGGGATCACTCCTGTTTCCTTTGGAAATCCCATGTGTTATTTCTGAACCTGCAGACACCATTATGTTTTTTTTTTAATTTAATTAACTTCCAATAAAGCTTCTTATTCTAGAAACAATAAGATTCTTTCCATCATGTCACTCTTCCTTCTTTAACACATGTACAAAACACACAGAAGCCTCAAGAAAGCTCCAGGCACTCTAAGAAGAGAAATAACCAAATACAACCAAATATTTAATTTTCTGTGCCGGAAATGAGAAACAGGTGTAATTAAAATAACACTTTTTAAATTAAGTGACCTCTCTTGACCAACCATCTGTGAATAATTCACATTTTTTTCCCATTATTACTGTAAAATTAAAACTAGGGCATATAAATGACGAGATACTCTTTAACTATCTTTAAGCACCAGCAATATATATTTTCCCCCAGTTAAAATCCTTAATGATACCAAAAATCTGTCAAGCATAACTCCCCCAATTCATTTGCCTGAAACCATCAATATTTTATCATGCATTTGCAGTTGGCTTTAATTTAACAGTCCAGGTTACTAATCAAACAAAACACCCAAGTCATTAAAAGTTAGCGTGCCATTTAGAAAGTGCATTTCACGTTTATTAAAATATCTTTCATGGAGCCATTAGAAGGCTAAAGTTTTAATTACAATCAGATATTTAGTTCTACTTCAGTTATGCTTTTGGCACTCTCTTGCAACTGCCTTGATTAATCTTCCAGACAGAGCTCATCCATTACCTCCTGAAATTATTTTCCTCTTAACTTCTTCATAATTCATCTTTTTTCTTCCCCCCTCCAAACATGTAAAATGCATTAAAAAGGTGTGCACAATACCTGCCTGAAAGATAAGTCATTAGAAAGATTCCATTTCAAATGCAATTTATTCTCAAAAGTACCAAATAGCCATAATTCAAACAGATGCATTGAAATTGAAATGTAGGTTTTCTTGTCTTTGTCGTCATTTTAACTATTTTCCTACAAATGAGAGACTAATCTGTGCTGCTCTTTCTCCTGTTTCATGTTTTGAAATATACAGTTCAGCTGACTTTTGCGTGGGTAATTCTGAGGACACCTCAAGCTCACACACAGTCTGTGTTACAGAAAATTTCCCATCTTTTTCCTCATCTTTAATAAAATGGCATATCGCAACACATTTCACCAAACTTCTGTGCTGAAACCATTTCAGCTGCTCTTTTCCTTCCATTTTAACTAACATTGTGTGAAACCTCAGCAGTATTGAGAAAACACTCTCATGGTGATTGATATTTTAGAGCTAAACAGACACCTACACTACATTTTGCAAAGATTCACCCAAAATGGAGGTAAGATTTCCAGAAGGACTGAGGAAGCAAGTTTGGAGGCATGAATCTGGCCCAGAAACCTTTTGTATCTCCAGCTGAGCTTTCACATTTCCTCTGAATCTGGAGTAGAGACAGATTCAAGCCCTCTAAACTTTGGGACCTGTATCGCATTCTGCATGCTTGGTTTTTGGAGACATAGACAGGCTTGGATTACACATTCAAAAGCAAAACCTTGAAAAAATCCAAATGGACAGGTGAAGATCAGGCTTGTCACCCACAGGTTTAGATTTTTAGCTATATTGGATATTTCAGCCCCTTCCTCAAAGCTCAACCTCATCCTCAGATTCAGTGGGATACGAGAATGATCTTCTCTGTCTCCGTTACGCATCATCCTTTACTTTACCAATAACTCCAGTAAGTCTATTGAGATATAGACTGGAAATATCCTGCAGGACCTCAGACTGTCCTTTCCTCCCCCACAGCTGCACACTGCTTACTTCAGGCATCTCCTGGAGGAGGTTGAGCCTTGCCCCATCCCCACAGCTGGACCAGGAGCCAGACAGCAAGGGGGACAGGTCAGGCCATGCTTTCAGCAGAAGGCTCACGACAGCACCAGATAAGCCCTTCATCTGCCCCTCCTTCTTTGTCAGCCAGATCCAGCACGACAAAAGCCTCTATGCTCATGTTGGTCTGAGCCAAACCCAAATCGACATCTCTCCAATAGGATCTCACTACATCAGCGAAGTCTGGTTATTTCAAACCAGCAGAAACCATGTGGCAGGACACAGGGAATAGAAGCGATCCAAATAAAGACCTCTACCCTCATTCATGCAGTCATCAGAATTGGCTCCAAGCGGGCTAAGGAGGAGAACTGCAGAAGCACTTCAAGACAAATCTGAAGCACTTAGGCAGCAAAATGGGAGATGCTTGAAAATTGTCTGTACATGGCCCTGATATGACACTGTCTGAATTGTACTGAAAAGCCTGCCTGTATTGTGTTTTGTGGTGCAGAATATTGATTTCTTTCTTTTGAACCTATCCAATCCATTTTTTAACTGAAAAATACAGCAAGCTGCTTTAAACAGATCTGTTTAAAGCAAGTTTAAAAGGGGGGTTTTAGCATAAACAACATTTGAAAGAGTTACAAAATAGAAGCGTGGAAGGAAGAGGGAGAGAGATGGGGAATTACAGGAACAGATTGAAGAGATAGTTGGGTTATTGTGGTTACCAGTAACCTCAGGTCTCCAGTGTGTGTCACGTATTCCACATGGACCAAGGAAATGCAGAAACAGCAGCACCATTTGTAAAAGAAAAGGAAACAAGCAGACTAGGATGAACAATGTCCAGGTTTGGAACAGACCCTGCACTGACACAAGCTCATGTGCAGGATTAGAAAAGGGTCTTTTTACCGTCCCCACGATTCAGTGTAGGTTTTAATGTTGGAGGGAACAGCAGGCTGAAACTGCTGGAGTTTTCCAAAGCCAAGCCCGGTGCCGCAGCACCATCTAGTGCCAGCTATGGAAAGCAGAGAGGAGACAGGCATTTCCCAAACTGCCCCGAGAGCTGGCTTCTCTAAAGCCAGACCCTGATGAAGAATGAGCCTTTAGATAATTTTAAACATTTGACTTCACGGCAGCTAGGTGGGAAAAGGAAAATTCTAGCTGAGGAAATGGAGAAAGGGGCTGCAGTGAGAGAAATGGAACAAAATGTGGGGCCCTTTACAGCTCTTCAAAAAAGTGAAGGGCAGAAGTTTTGGTTCTGACACTGGCGATGCTGTACAAAATTTGTTTCGGGAAAAGAATTTGTATCACTGAGTGCCCTAGACAAGGAAAGCTTTTCATTCTTTCACTTTTTCAAAGATGGTGCTCTGATCATCTTTGCAGTTTGGGACCTTGTCATATAAATTGGTCGTCAGATTTAATCCCCAGCAGACTACTGTAAAATAATAAACCAAAATTATGTTAAGAGACTCGCCACATAAGACATAAAAAAAATTTCTACAGCTGGAATCATTCCAAGAGAAGCCAGAGATATGCTCTTACCAATACACAGATCCTGAAACCCTGTTCTCACTGGAGTACAGTGGGTCTTAACTTCTGATTTCTTCCAGTCCTCCTATATCTCATCATGGCGAGTGCCAGACACCAATATAACTTATCCGAAGCCTTCCGTCATATATACTGTGATGCCATAAGGGCCTCAGATAAAAAATTGAAAAACACAGAGTGAAGGGGAGAAGCATCTTTACTGGTCAAAGGCCAATGATCCAAAGAGAGAAATCATAACAATCTTCCCATTTTTATAACATTCTGAGCACCCATCCCCCATACTATCTAATTAAAGTCCCTCTTACTTCTATATTCCCCCAACATCCAACAGAATTGTCCCTTATTACTTAACCCCACCTATGTCCAGCCCCTTGTAGGCCTAGAAGCCTAACTCTGTGTTTTGTCTTGTACCCCACTTATCTACACACAGGAACACAGGCTCTTCTAACCCTTAATATTCCAAGTTATCCAGCTACCTAGCAAAAGTGAATTCTCTAAAATGTTAAGCATACCCCTTAAGGCATCACTTGCACTTTACTGTATTCACAGGTGTGCCAAAAATGCAATCTACTGGAGCTATAGGCAGCATTAAGAGTGCAGAACATAGGAAGAAAATTGTCTGCCTTTCATACAGATCTTCAGTGTTGACAGTGATTGCCATATTTCACTTAAGTGAAGCAAAATCTTTAGAGAAGCATATTGACTAGTCTCTGCAGAGAAGTCACTGCATAACTATAAAGTCAGAAAATACAGACTTCTCCTGACAACAAAATTCCACTGTCCCTTAAGAGGACTGGGGCTCAAGGAGATGATACTTTAATTATTGAATGGGGGGGGGGGTTGCCTAAAAAGTATCTTCATTTTCTTGTAAGTATCAGAATAAAGGCTGCTGAATCAACTAGAAGTGAATTTATTCCTCTGCTTATAGAGCATCTTTCCAGTATGGCTCCTACCTTTGCAGACCTTGGGCTGCATAAAAAAATACCATTATTGATGGTAATATTTTTAATAATAATAAATGTTAATTAAAAAAACAAATCCAAACACAATAACCAAAGACCAAGAAAAATGCTGGTTGCTCTTTTTCCATAGGTGAGATATATTAACAGGAGTGGAAAGCATTAGTTCTTTTTTTACCTCTTATCTTTGGTGGTAAGAGCAAAGCAATATAACACAAAAACAAAGGAAAAATAGAATGTGGAACTAATGCAACATTTACCACTTATCATCTGATTATTGTCCTAACGTGATATTTCCATTTCTCTAATCTTTAATCTTCTTGTATGTAGATTGAAAGACCTTCAGGGCAGGAATCTTTCTACATGTCTGTGTAGCATCTAACACAATGAGATTGTGATGCTCCCTCTGGCCTCCAGAAACTCATGAAATTAAAATACAGAAGTGATAAGATTCTCCAAGTTTGACTCACTAAAGAATTTGGGCAATACAGTACTTTGTTTCTCAGCACTCCATAGCTATTTTGCCAGCTTGCAGAATGGAGAGCCCTAAATCGGGTTCCCAGGTTCTGCTGGCCTGGGCAGGAACAATTGCAGCATGGATGATGAATGAGTGTCACCATATGACTAAGAATATATATAGTCAGAAACTGGATGATCTTAAAGGTCTCTTCCAACCTTGGTGATTCCATGAAGAATTAATGGTACCCTGCAGATCTCCTCACCTCCCTCGCAAATCTGCAGCTACTTTAGATGTCTGGTGACAGACTCAACAGAGCCGTGAGCATGCACGTTACTCCAAAGCATGCACAGTCGCAGATTTGCCCTGTGTTTTATGTTGGCTCAAACAGTTCTGTCACTAAATTTCCACTTTTGTCTAAAAAGGAGCTGCTGAGGCCAGATGCTGTGCAAGCAGAGTAGTGCTGCTCCCCAGCCTCACCACCTCTGCCTTGCTCAGGCCACAGATCTGCAAGGAGGTGTTTTGAGGTGGGAAATGCAACAGAAAATTGCGTATGTTAAACCAGAGAGACCTGCCATAAGAAGCACTCCTCCTCCTCTCTGGTCTCAATGCACAACCGTCAGCTCACCCCTGAGTTAAGGAGCTAACCAAGCCCTTTCTGATGGACCCCACAGCCACTTTTCCCACCTACCACAAGAGAGATTTTGGTACAGCTTCCCTCATGTCCCTTGAGAATTCAAACTCACATGTGTGCGGCATATAGGGTCAGGATCTGGTGTCAATACCACTAGATTGAAGCTGTTCTATTTTTCAAGGAATACTTAAATATTCCTTGGATCACAAGAGGGAAAGAAACTCCAGCTCCATCCTTACAGCCTCAACCCAAGAGAGAGGAAAAAATTCTTCTTCTCATGAGTACTTAGATGTTTGATTGTAGGTATTCATTAATATTAATTGTTGTATTTAAAACCAAGATCTTAAAAGCCTTTCTGAACATTACTTTCCCCCGTAAGTAAAAAGCTACTGTCATAAAAATTCTGGTAGCCATCAAGAAGATAGATGAGCTGAGGAAATACAGGTACAAGATCTCCACAAAATAATTAGTCTTTTCAGTTTATGTTGTAGGAAAGTTTCCAAAACTTTTATTAAAGAATGATTAGTCATTTGATGCAGGATGTTCTCCACATGCATTGTAGAGACAGAGTTTAAGCCATATTCAAACCAGACACAGGAGCATTTTTTTCTTTTGAAGTTTCTAGAAAATGTAGCATTTCTTTGAGGGCAAGATATTGCCACTCCCATGTTTTCTGAGTATGCCAGCATACCATTTTCATGCACAAATTGAAATTTGCTTTTTTCACCCATTAGCATGTGGTTAGAAGACACCTGATACAGCAAATTAACAGAATGAAAAAGTAATAATTAGAAACCCAATGAAACCAACATCAATGCAGTGAGTGACTTCTGCCACTCAGTCAGCCACAAAAACTGTGCAAGACAGAAAGGTGTGAGCCAGTGAACATCACCCATGGAGGACTCCTACCTGCTGTGTTCCCATCAGTGCTACAGTGGAAAATGAAACCCTGCAAGACCACAGCAATCAAGCTGGCAGAAGACAAAGTGGACTCCAGAGAAGGTATCAGCCAAATAAATCATTACACAGCTCCAGTGCTCCCGACTGCCTGGCAGTCCTCCTTGACAACTACACAAACTCATTCCAGGAGGCCAGGATGACTAATTACTCGGGAGAGGCTTTTGTACTAGCATCTTAATTCAAAAAGAGATACTGCAGTTCTTTTCCTAGGTTTGCAGTAAAAGGTTTGTGTACATATTTTTACTGTTTATATACTATAGCAAGAGTCATTGCTTCTAAAACCCAGTTAACCCACAGAAAGGAGGGTGTCACAGGATGCTGAGAACTCTACAGGACAGAGAACATTGCAGCACATTGCTGTGACCTACCCTACTTTATCCACAGGATGAGAAATGTGAATACTCCTTCAGATCTTTCCCACATCTGACTTTTTTTACTACAGATGATGATCTCTCAGAGCCAATTCATGCTGAATGGCTATTCATTGAGGCTAAACATAGTGAAAACATGTGTTTGAAAAAAGAGCATCAGCTACCAGCAGGTCATCCAGCAAACTGGATAATTAAAGCTCAGCAACCATCCACTCCAGACTGACAACTCTCCTTCTTTTTTGAGCAGTGCAGAACACCATCTGAAGGACTCCATTCAACTGTGATAGTACAAAAGTTGACTAAATGTCAAAGAAGATGTCATTTTAGAGGTGACAGTCCTCTTCAGAAACTCCCAAGGAAGTAGCACCAGCTACAAGGGTAATAAAATTGAGAAAAACCTTGGATTTTTCTTGAAGAGCAGTCAGTAAGAGGTTGTGCAGAAGAGTTGATGTCAGAAAGAAATTCACAGTGAAAGATGATCAGGACATTAAATTACTCTAGAAGGCATTTGGGGGTAAAAAAAAAAAGAATATATAAACTCAGGTATAAGGGCATGCCAGGAACACCATTTTAACTAAATTATAAATCATTACTCATGATTTGCTAATGTCAAGAAACAAAACGAGTAATAGTACTAGACTGGATTATTAAAGTCAACAGTTAGTTAAGGTGATATTAATTGTATTTGACTGATGAGAAGGGGTGGGAGAGTGAATAGCTGGCAGAGGGAAAATGTAAAATTTGATGCCTGCTAAATGAGGCACGATGAATAATGGTTTTTCTTGTCAAAACCACTGTTAGATTCCCCTCAAGCTGCGAGTGGGTATCCAGGAACACATACCTACCTGGTTTTAACCAGGAGTCTGATCCACCTCCAATAAAAGCAAGAAAAATTATGATAACTGATGCAAATAGGAGCTGAAAAAGACCAAGATAGTGTACTACAGCCACAAGCTGAAATTCCATCTTATTTTACAAAATGTACATCCAAAGCAAGTCAAAAACAATCCAGGGAGGATACCTATTATCTTGCATGAACAGACAGCAGTTGTTGACAGGAGTTAATAGCATTTTCCATGAAATGGGGCTTAATCTGTTTCTTTTTGTTGCAGCCTATTTCTTTTCATGTATTTATAAACAATAAGTAGAATTTCTGACAAGATACTCCCTAAACAAAGCATTAAAAATGTGTCTTGGCTAAATAAAATAATATAGCAGAAACATAATTCAGTCGGATATTAGGATAAAGTTATTCAGAGAGTTAATATCAATGGTTTGTGTTTGTCGTACTTGCTACATCTTCCTAGAAATTGTTCAGCTATTACTCTGCTCTATTTATGTAAGCAGTTGTCCTGTTACAATATGCATGAGGCTAAATTGCACTTTTTTGTGGAGGAATGCAGTAACAATTACATCTGTTTGCTGCAGTCTGATGTATTCTAAAACTGCTCTGAGTTCTTGTTTAATGTTAGAGAGTCAGGACATTTCCTATCATCATTATAATAAAATGAAATTGTGGTAGAGCAACTAATAAATCATTACTCTCTTTAGTTCTCCTGTTATGTAGAAGACAACAGTGTCCAATTATTGGGACAATAGCCTCAGGGGTTATGCACATAGAAACTTACTCCACATAACAAACCAATAAAGATGAAAGTCATATGCGGAACAGAGATGCAGATTAAAAGCAACAATGCCTGAGATTCATTCCCTGTAAACTACCTTTCAGATATTTTTTCTGTATTGTTTCAGAAGCAAAATGATGCTAGATGTTAAAAACAGGCTGCAGAAATAATTTAGGCACAGAACAAGCAAAGCATGTCCTAGGAATGAACTGCTGTTCCATCAAGGTCCTACTGAATCCAGTGAAGAAAATTGAGCAGCAAGGGCTGCATAGTAAAAATCACATAGGTAAAATAGGTGGTTTCCATATCCAAACTTTTAAAACAAAGGTAAAAAAGAGCCTTAGCCAGTCATTTCATTGCAGAGCTTCTTTCATCTTGCCCAAAGAATCTATTACTGACCACTTTGAATGACTGTGAAACAGATCCAGTGATTGCCAGACTGCCATGTGACAGGCACGTGAAAGGAAATCAAAGTTTTAAGAGATACAGAATTAAGACTCCCAGCCCACTAAATCATGGGATTGGAAGTGAGATCACATCACCAAATTTCAGGTTCAAATTCAAACTCGACCCAGTTTTAGAGGGACTAAAATCCCAAATTGTAATTTAGGTCCATCTTTGGGTAGAGTTGAGATGAACTCATGAGCTCAAAGGTCTGCAAAGTCTGTTTACAAATCACTCTAATGGCATCTAGACCACAAGTGTACATTGACACTGAGATCAGTAAGGAGGCCTGAAGACCTTACGGAGCCCTTCCAACCCTTGCAGGCAACACACACAAGTAGAGAAAGGTGAGGCTGGAAAGCAGAAGGGACTTAAGTGCATAGCAGGACTTAAATCCAGCATCCACCTACAATGTAAATTCAAAGGTGCCAGCACTCATATATTAGTTCTAATTAACTGATCTCAGGGAACCTTGAGTTTGACAGCTTACTTTTCACTGTCTTTGCAGCCCTGTAGTTATTCAATGTCTTTCTAGTCCAAGAGCTCTGCAGCACTGCTGGAGTACTCAGGGTACTACTTCTGCTGGGTTCTTCTCATTGCAGAGGTTGCTCCAGGCTGTCTCTGCCATGGTCTTGTAACCACAGCTCCTTTCTCAAACACAAACGCATCTTTGTGACACACACACCTACAGCCATAAGCACCATCCAAACACTTCATCTTCTCCCTCCCGCAGACACATCATAGTGCCTACCAAGATGCTCCAGCACTTATCACTAGGGAAAGCAGCAACAGCAGTTTGCAGATGACCTGGAAGCATCTACCTCCTGTCCACCTATACTGGGAGAGGTGGCAGATCAAACTCTGGCCTGAGTGTGTGCCACACACTCTGGCTTTCTGAGCAGTGTTTACACAACAGAACAGGCAGAAGCGTGCATGGGCCCCACGCAGTCTGCAGGCTGCCACTCAGACCACACTGTCATGCATTAGCCAGAGAGAAGACACTGCATGCTATTATACCCTTCTATACAATAAAGCACATGATGAGGAAAGCACATACTTACTTCACAGGTAATAAGTAATGTGAGGTTTTGATATACCCTATTTGAGGAGAGTTTTGTGTTGTGACAGTCTTTTTTGTTTGGTTTTGGTTTTGGGGTTTTTTGTTCGGTTTTGGTTTGGTTTTTTAATTGCAGTCCTTCTGAAAGTAAAAATACTAGCATTGGAGTAACATAAACAAACTCCACATAAACTTGTAAGCAGATTCCTACACTTTTTCATCCCAGCCAGAAATACCCCTGCTGATCCTATGCAAAATCTGCCAGTTTCCACAGCTGCCTGTTGTTGATGTGACCTTCCAAAGATGTCGAGTTGAAGTGAATTACAGAAGAGTTCAGTATGCCTCAAACGGGCACTGGGATGAAAGTACAGTCGTGTGTGTTACTCAGGAAAGAGGAAAGCGCTATTATGCGTGTGCCTTGCTGGAAACCAGCCCTTCGTTTCTCTCTCACAACAGGGTCTCCCATTCTGTGCTCATTTCTGCAAGGAATGCACAATGGTTGGCTTAATAATATCAGTGTAAGCAACAAACAAAACAAGAGAGCTGTCACACCTTTTTGGTTTTGCCCTTCCCCCTCTACCACAATAAATTGCTTTTAGCAATATGCCTCTTACACAAAGAGATGCTAAGGTTGATGGGTCACCTAGTCCACCCTCTGCTTTTCTGGAGATTTCTAATCTCTGCATTACAAGCACGCAAAAGCAGAAAATGGGCAGGAGGTATTCATCCATGTACTTTTCAAAGGACTCAAAAGCCTTATAGCCTATTAATTTATCCATACATCATCCTTTTCCCACCAGAGAAAAAAATGTGTCATTATACGGCACCATGAGAAACAGGGAATGGGCTGCTGCAGCAAATTCCCATAAACACACAGTGGGGATTGCCTCTCGACTGTGAACACACAAAGGCAGATGCAAATGAAGCTTTTGTAAATTCAGGTTTTTAATAGCACAGTCTCTTGTCAATGGTAAGACTATTGAGAAAGTTGTACTTCCACTAGGAAGAAAAAGTTTCTGCCAAAAATTACAACAATTCAAGTAACTTTATCTGTAAGTGGAAATACATCATTTGCAGCTCCAGCTCCTTCCCCTGAGAGGTACTTTGGTAGAGTCTGTAAAAACAATCTCCATGTGAGAGATGTCCTTTACCTGTGCTCCCAGAAGTGTGGGCTGAGGCTCTCCTTGGTTCTTGGTGGGGTCAAGCAAGGACAAGGCTTACGTGTGAAATTTTTGAGAGAATTGATGTATTTTTTTTACTTTCAAGCCAAGCAAAACATTTTGTAGCATTCCATTGTAGCTATATACCAGCCTGAGGTAAAGACAGAAAAGTAGGTGGACAACATCAATATAAAACTGTGTCTCAAAATCAGGCTCATGCAGATGGGCTGAGGCCAGGCTATGAGGCTTCCATCTCCTCACAGCAGAGGGCTGTGTTGGGCTGAGCAGAGCTGGGACTGACAACCAAGCAGATTTACTCAGCTGCAGAAAAAAAAACAGGTCTTAAGCAGAAGCAAATCCCCAGTCACTCATCGTAGGATAGGGAACAGTATAACCTTTCTTACCTGCCACCACTTCTGCTCCATCCCAGTAACTTGCCGTACCACATGAACTTTGGGCCATGCAACCCATCCTCCTCTGAAACAAGCTTACTTCTCCCACAGTCTCACCCAATTTCAATTCCAAACATTAATTTTGTTACACTCATTTATTTCAGGAGAAAGTGGATCCTTTGTTGCCACTGTATAAATCAATTGTTCACTCTTTGCAACAGAAGCACACAGTTATGCTCACTCCATTACAAAAGAGATGTGTCAGTACTGTGAGGGTTTCTGGGACAAATGTTACAGATTATTAGAAACCGAAGTAGAGAGCAAGCACAAGGAACTGGAGCTGTTATCTAAGGAGATGGGTCCTACAATATATCCTTTAAAACACGACAGAAACTGTGTATGTGATAAGACACAAATTATTTTATTTTAGTGATATAAGATGGAATATTCTGAGGTATACAGAATGCACTGTTGCAGAAACAGCAAGCCGAGTGCTACCACAACAGCATTAAAACTGCAGCTATTTGTGATTAAGCTTTTTTCATAAGCAAAGAGACAGAAGTGTAGAAGGCTGTTAATAAGCAGAAGCCTGATGTCAGATCAAATTCTTTTACTTTTAGGGGAGGAGGGTGCAATAAAGAACTGCAGGATTTGAACAAAGGAAGACAAGCATTAGGTGGTTGCAAAGAACGCTCAGCCTGAACAATTGACCAGTACCAATGCTACTTCACCATAACAGATTGAGTTCTGCTGTAACAACAAAAAGTGGCCCATGTCAACATAAGGAAGAGCTCTGTTTCACCTCTCATATGACTATGCACATGAGGCTGACCTCCTGTCTAGGAGATGTTCATTTAAGGACGAGCTCTTCTGGTCCTGGCATATCTTTAGAAGGATGAGTTGTTCTCATTTTGCTCACTGTGATGTGTCAGTACTCTGGAGAAAAGACAAGTATTGCAGTCTAGACAAATCTGTGGATAAGCTGCTGCCTCTCATGTATTTTTGAGAAGTAAATAATTTTGGTGTCTCCTGAAGTTTTATCAAGGGAGCTCTTTTCTAGCAATAACACGAGGCAGAACATCAGCAGCGAGACAGTCTTTATGGCACTTGCTGTTGAACGGGCTTGGTACTCCAATGCTATTTTCATTGTATGAGTCACCCAAGCACCAAGGCACTTCTCACAGGAACAATTTGTATAGCAACCTATTTTGAGGAGGATAAGGTTCACTTTCAGAGGTACAGTGATTGCACATCAGGCAACTCAGCCTGTTTGCAAATGAGTCACAAAAATCTCCTCATCAGGGTGTCAGGATAACACTGGCCATGAGTCACAGCTGTCATCCTCCATTTTAAAAGGTTTGAATCCTTATGAACTGTTAGTGGCACTGAGAAAGAAGCATGATGATGCTAACCTTGAAACACTGGAATTAAGCTTTCCTGTCATCATTTAGATGGGTCTGTCCTTTAGCACTATTTCAGGTGAGTGAATTAGCACTTGGACCAGAAAGGAGACAATTTATATAAATAGGAAAGAACAAAAAAACTCAGAAACTCAGCATCTCACCAGGGCAGTATATTTCAAATCTCAAGTGCTATATGACATAGTACTATCTCCCTTTTTGTTTTTCTGCAACCTAGGCATGGGGATTAGTCAGAATATAAACAGCCTTATCAAAGTAAAACTTAGGCACTGAGCACTGTGTAAGAAATTGCCAAAAAGGTTATATATATATATATTTTTTTCAACCATCTTGAAAAAATGGTGGATCTCATTCAAGAGATACAAATTGACAACCAAAGACAAATTTAGGAAAGTGCTGCCTGTCTTTCAGATGAAAGTGATCCATTCATGCCAGTCTAATAAACAGTGATGTACTAATGCAAAAAAACCTATCCCACTGTCACATAGTTTGCAGTTTTGACTCAGTTGCAGCTAAATTCATTGTCACTTTACAATGAAGCTTAATTGGCTGTAGATTATGGCATTGTATTTTATACACCTGGCTTTGTAGCAATTTCAGTTAACACTGCTGACATTGTAACCCCATTATTATTATTATGCTGACAAGGGACAAGTCTGTATGTGTTGTTTATCTGCCTGCAGAACAAAAGCTTCATCACATGCTGTAAAGTTCATCCTTACTGAGCTACACTGTCCCTCAATATTAAGTTCAGAAAACATTAAAGATCTAAAATTATGGGCCAGTGCAGATTGAACCTACTCTTTGCAATGCTAAGAGCTAACTCCATATGTTGAATTCTGTGACCACGTAGCATCAACACCCACCCCTGGGGATTGCAGGATGCACCAATGAGAGGTAAGCACTGCCCAGGCACAGCACCACTCACATCTGCTTCCCTTCTCCATGTCCATCACAAAATCCAAGAGAAGGTGACAGTGGAGCTTATTAATTAATAACCACTTGTTAATTTAACATATGGACATACCGGTCCTGTCTGCAATAACTAACGTGGATGTATTGCTCAAGAGCAGCTGAAACACCAAAGATCAAGTAGTCAGGTAAAATACCTTCTAGATTAGACATAAAACCACAGTGCAATTAGAGGTGTGGTAGGAGCATACCCAAGACAGACCTGCACTGCTGGAGCTAACTCAGGGAAAATAAAAACCAGATACTCAAACGGCCTTACCTGGGCACTGCTATCATCATACTCTGCATACCGGTTATGACAGCAAAGCTGAATCTACAAGAGACATCCCATGTGGGAGTCATTTGCTCTTTGTATTTTAAAGACTAGCACTGCTGGTGGCCAAATGTATCTGACACAGCAAAACCACATATTTCTGCCAAGTTTCACCACAGAGATTTTGACTTTTGAAAACTACAAAAGCAGGCCTTTGTTCCTCCCCCACACCAAATGCTTAAAATAGTGAGCAACCTGGTTTTACAAGCCTTCACTGACAAAGAAGGGAAACCCTTATTAATATCTAAATGCTGTGGACTGGAGTAGGCAGTAAGTAATAATCAGGAGCAATTTTATGGCAGACCAAGCCAGAACAACATATGAACTCTGACTCACCAGCAGAGCTCCTAGATAACCTGTAACTAGCATTCCTCTCCTAACCAAATTATCTACAGCTACTGAATGAAAACAACTTCAGCAAAAAAATACAACACAAGTGTAATTCTAGATGTTGAGAAAACAGCTGGTTAAGCAGACAGAAAAAGTTATTCTATAAGACATGTAAAAATCAGACCAAATAAAAACAGGGTAATAAATATGAACAGCATGTTACCCATAACTTAAACTATGAATGTTCTTGCCTCAACAGCCCTAAAAAAAGGAAAAGAATAACCAACCAAAGACTTAGAAAATTGAATGATTCAGGAAATAGACTTTCAGTACAATCAGAATTTAAAACATTATGGAAACCGAAAGTGAAAAGAGTGAGCAAAGAGGAGAAAGAAGATCAACAGCAGAACAAAATCAGGAGGACAACAGAAAAAAAGCAGCATTGTCAACTTTCTTCTGCATAAAAATAAAAATTCTGGCTTCAAATTATCATTACAAAAGAAATAAAAACCTGCAGGATTTCAAGAATGAAAGGACTTCTCCCCCCTTCTTTTTTATTTTCTTTGTAAATGAAGAAAGGGCTTAAACTCATTTTGTTTATTAAAGATTTTGACTGTGTGCAGAGTTTGCACTTGGGTGTGCCTTGTTTGGCACTGAGTTGCAATATAAACAAACTCCAGCTGTGATGCATGAAAAGCCTAGGAGCAGCAGAGAGCTTAACGTCTGTAATTAATGTCTGTTTGGACCTAAAATGAGGCATTGGAGACTCTAGATAAACTTTGGCATGTAACACATTTCAAAGGGGAATTAGGAACTGGATAAATAAGAGTTTGTCACTGCTATGCTCTGGATAAATTTGCAAAACAGAGATGGTGATGAGATCAGAGTACTTTCTTCTGTGCTGTGCCCAGGCATAGCCATTTTTGTGTCTCCCTTTTATTGAATGGCAGATCAAGAAGAGGAGAGAGATGTGAAAGAATAATACGTTTGACTTACCTTCACATCTATCATACTTTAAACACTGCAGCTATGTCCAGATTTGAATCGAAACATAAACCACAGTATGGGTTGATGCCGGTAACATAGATTTTTCAATGCAGATACTCTTTTCAAACCAAAATGACTGAAAGTCAGCTTTAAGTGGAGATAAACAAGGCCAGGTTTATCAAAGCTTTCATTAAACCCACAAGCCATAAAATAATCATAACCCTTCTGCTCTCTGTGCATCACAAGAAGAAAACACACAGGGAGCATGCTCCTGCCACTGCTCAAAAGCTGAATCCATTTGTGGGCACAAGACATCCCCACTCAGCTCCACCATTCTCAGAGCACTTGGCTTCATGTTCTCCTGCTGAGGTTTCACTGGCTGCGATAAAAGCACAGTTAAAACTGTGTCCAAATACCATATGCCCAAACTCACAGGCCAGACGGCAGGATATTCACTCTTCACCTCAGTACTCCTCCTCACCAGGCAACGCTAAACACTTGTTTCATTACATAGGCTCTCGCCAGTGCCTACTTCCCCAGGCTTGACCACAAATGCTTGGGTCCATAATAAAAAGACACCTAACTCACTATCCCGTTATGCAGCACGCCTCCCAGCCTTCACAAGTGTCAGGAAAACGTCACAACACATCTGGCTCTGAGGCCACCAGTTTGGAGCTGCAGTGCTGGCACAGACACTGAACCCACACTTCCCAGTCACCCAAGATCCTCTGAAACCAGTTCTAGACAACAAAACAGGAGCTGAGGCTGTCCAGGGACAGCAAGATGGTGGTACTAAGAAGTAAGTACTAAGAAGTACTAAGAAGTAAGGTCTTATAGAAAAAGGATTATTTCAACTTCTTGTGCATGAGAAGAGACCTAAGATGTTCTGAATGTGGAAGTAAACGTGGGTATGGTAGGATATATCATACACATATATCACAGAAATGCTCACAGAATGCAAAAATTAATGAACATAGCAAAAAATTACAAGAAAATAGACACACATACTCTGGGATAAGTCAATATATATATAAAAAAGTCAGTTTCCTCTGTTACCAAAATAAATCATAATGCTGTGGACCCTTTAGCACAAACAGAGCTGGCTTTAATTCAGCATGCCCAGTTAAATGATTTCCTCAGATGCCCGTTTTCCAGACAGATCACAGCCTTCAGAAGGGGCTTCTAGCAAACAGGAGTCAGGAATGCCTTGTGCAAGGTTTCATCTCCCTGCAGAAACACTTTGGGAAGAGGAACTTCCTTTAATCCAGTTTCCTGTTGTTTTCAACTTGCGTTTAACACTGCTAAAGGTCTGTAGAAACTAAAAATCTGATCTTTTTCCTTCTCAGTTATCCCTGGTTACCTTCCAGTTCTTCCATTTCTTGACTGTTGCCAAACTCCCAGTTAAATCTAGTGGAAATCGATCTGCAGAAGGTAAGATAAGGAATCTCTGTCCCTAATTTTCTGGGGCATGCTCTGGTCTCACCCATCACATTCAGGTTGCACTGTATGGTGCCGATAGGGTAACACCATCACCAACGGTGTAGCGTGGAGGTAGCAATACAATAAATGCCCCCAAATTGAGTAAGGATGAAGTGTTAAGCAAGGGTAAGGTGGAGTGTCCTTTGGCTTTGAAAGACCTGAAACAGTATCATAAAGCTTATGGAAGTAAGTTCTACTTGAACATCTCTTGAGAGAAGGCACAAAAAGCCTTTTTCAGCCAACTCCCTAAGCACAGCCTAAGTGTAGTCTGAATTGTGAGAAGCTTTTTTAGGCAGTTTGCCAGAGATATACTCTCTATGAAGTACAGCAAATGGACTCTCATCAGAAAACATATTTTAATTTTATTCTTCACTGAAGTTCAACATACCTAACTTCCCTAAGTAAGAACTAGAATAAAAAAATTCATGGAGCTTCTCTGTGCTGTGACAGACTGAACTATATTCCATGCTATAGTAAGCTCAGGCTGCAGTTCCCAGCCCCGTGCAGAGTTGAACTGTTCAGCTAAGGATGCTGCAGCAGAAGTTCCCTGTTGATTTGCCCTGAGGATAGAGATCTCCAGCTTCAAAGCCCTCAAATGGGTACGCTTTGTCAGCTCTACATTCATTTAGAGAAGCGTTTACACTGAGTGCAAGGAAAATACAAGCGTTTATGCTTCGAGACCAGACTTTCATTTATTTTTCACAAATATTCATCTTCACTTCAATGGATTTAGTTGGCTTAAGGTTTGAATTTGAAGTCAATGTCTTACAAAGGGAGAATAAATACACTGCACTCAGCACACAATACGGAAGGGTAGCATGATCTCTCCAAACAATTCAGACACACCGAGGAAATCCAGGCACTTCACACATTACCAACACCAATTCCACTAACTTGAACGGGGCTGGGACTCCTCAGCATTTCAGCGTAGCTAATTATTAGTCTATTTACCTAACACCTGCTCTGTCTGAAAACAACTAGGAAAGCGAGCAGAAAAAAAGAAACAAGAGGCTCAAGACAACCAGAGGTCTGTCCTCTTGCACGGAGGTGCAAAGCACGGGGCCCCTCACACGGCACAGCCGGGCCGGCGGCCAAGGCACTGCACCTGCTGCATCTGCACGCCAAGGAGCCGAGGGGGCACCCCAAGGCTCCACCCTTTCCTAGGAGCACCTGAAGGGATGGGCTGCACCCCTACTGGCTTCAGCAGAGTTTCAAAACAAGCTAGGGCATGTTTTCCCTCAGCAAGAATATAAACAAAATCTAACGAAAAAGCAGTGTCACAAGATTATCGTCTGCTGATGTGTGTATCCTACACTACTGTTTCTCTATCCCTACTCAGTTTCCTTTAAGTCACCAAAAGAGGCACTTTCACCAGTGACCATCAGAAAAACCACTCCGGGTTTCTGCAGAATTTGGTGGCTTTTCAAGTTTTGATAACAATCTGACCATTTTCCCAACCTCAGTGTGCAGAGCTCTGCTCTCCACTTCAGCCTTTTCAACATTCTGTGCTCCTCATCTCCCTTCAGCTTCATTACCTGTGTCAGGTAGCTTTGCATAGATATGCTTGCATCTAGTGACGCTAAACTGCCTCATTTATTCAGGTCGAATAATGTGCTAATGAATAGCTAGAGAGAAGGTGTTTAGCTCAGGGTTTCTTTCCAGTACTCACCTCTCACCTGCTGCCCCCCTTGCAGCCCAGACCTTATCTTCCTCACACCACTTTGCAGCTCTAGTTTTCCCCTGCTCTACAAAGAACACATCCGGCCTCTGGAGATCTTAGTCTTGGCTTACTAGCTGGCTTCACCAGCTCAAAGTTCATGTTGCATACTTCTTACCACTGCCAGGAAGGAAAACATTTTGTGGAAGAAGAGAGGGTCATTTCCTGGAAGGGGAGGGGGTTGTATGTTTATTTTCTCTTCCCAAACATACTTCATAGTCACTCAAACTTCCAATTTGAAAAGTGCTGCTTTAATTCAGAGCTCCTGTCATTCTTTCTTTTGTAACTGCCAAATTGCATCTCCCTTTGAAAGGAGAGTGAAGTGACACAGGAAGCATCATTACCTCTGAAGATCTTCTCCCTTTCTGTAGCAGTGCAGACACTTTACTAGCTCTGGATGCAATTTGCAAAAATTTTTTAATTTGCATTGTTTTTGTTCCAAATTGGATACAAGGTATTTGCTAAAATGCTTAAGCAGCATACCAGGATAGACAAAAGGGTGCTAGTCAATATTTCAAACCTCAGTGGCAGCAGTGTTGAAAGCCAGAAATGATCAGCTTTGTAACTGATTAGGTCACATGATCTATTTGCTACATATTCATAGGCCTTGCAACACATATCCTCCCCTCTTTAATAACTGATATGCACCTCTTCCCCATCTAGTACTCCTCCCGTCACCTGGTATGGGCCAACATTGCACGCAAGAGCTGTACACGGCTCCACAGGAGCATGGACTGGACTGCTTGGCATCTAGGGAGAGGCACTGGTCCGTGGGCCAGATGGCTTGCTCTATCACACACTCTGAATGTGCAGTTTCTTCTGGAAGGACAGGTAAGCTAAAAAGAAAAGTTGCTGTCTTTTATTTTGAGAAAACTGTGAGGTATGGACCACATCAGGTGCCAAATCTGCCCGGTGGTAACAGTGATGACTGCAGAGGAAAAGAAACATGAAAATGTCATACCAAGGATTGATGAAAGGGACATGGACATGGACAAGGCTTCCCATGAACACACACCACACTTTTTACTCAGCAGCATCACAAAGAAAGCAGTAGCAGCAGGGAACTACCTCCCCAGGCTGCTTGTGAGAAGACAGCACAGCAGGACATAACCATGTGGATGGTGATAACAAAAATTCTTTCTGACACAAAAGGTACAGCAACATGAGAAGGTCTTGCTAGATTTGGTGCTAACATGGAAGGAGGATCAACTAGGAAAGCAAAGGTGACAGTAATCAAGAAATGATAAGAAATGATCCTCTGTAAGGCTGAGTAAAAGTAATTTAAAAATTACCTTCAATACAGTGTAAATTCAAAGAAAAATGCCTGTTACAAACTATTATTTGTATTAAGGAAATTTAGGAAAAAAAAAAAAAAGGAGGAGTTAGAGTGCCAGTTCCTCAAAAAAATTACACAAAAGCTCTTTATTGACCTCAGTTAAAAACAGGGAAGTATACAGAAAACAATCTAGGTCTTACTATTAAAAATGAGTATGAAAGAATAGCAGAAGTGCCTTAATACAATTAATATTGACAATATCGACAACAAAAAGGTTAAGATTAAATATGGCACTGTTACCTAAGTATTTCTAAGAAAAATATTTTAAAATAATGATTGCTTGAATTTTTAACCCAAAAGCCCCAATGATAACCTGACCAACCTTTTTCATATTGGTTGGGCATGGTATTTTTTGTTCTAGGTTAATTAGAAAAGAAAAACAAGCAGAGGAATAAATCATATCATCTGCAAACCCACAACGGGTACCAAAGCAGATGAATGGTAGGGAAACAAAGCATACTAAACCAATTTCCTTCCACAAGGGACCAATAGGCCCTGTGGACAGAATAAGCAAATAAGAAATTGATGTCAAAACTGAATTTCAGTAAAGACCTTTGACATTACCCAATATGACAATCTTGTAAGTATGCTGCAGAAGCAAGGACTACATCAAACCACCATAGGATGACTGCAAAAGTCATCAGGCACTCTTCCCAAGGGGTAATTATCCATGGTTCCCTTTCAAAAAAGATGCATTAATGTGGATATTTCATGGATAACTGCACCACTTCCAGCTTCATTCAGTGCTTTCACTAATAATTTAGACAATGGAATAAACAACCTTATTAAATCTGCACACGAAAAAGTAGGGAAAACTGCAAGTAAACTGGATGGCAAACAGAATTCAAAACAAACAAACTGAAAAGCAGTCAGAAAAAGGAAAAAAGGAGACAAACCAAGCAGGAACTTACATCAACCATCTGATTACGGTTAGAAATAAGGAAAATCTTCATAGTCAAAAGGGTAGCAGCCCCACCTCACCAACAGATTACCTGGTTGGTTCCTTTATTTGTACAAGCATATGATGCATATAAAAAGCATCCTGAAAATTCACATAAGGACAAGAACCGTTAGGACCACCTTCTAGCTCCCAAAACTGCAAATGGCCCCACTGACCAGGAAAATAGACTCCCTTCTTTTCAAAACTATGCTCTGCTTTTTGCTGTACTAGCAGTCCCCAAAATGAACCTCTCATTGGAATAAAGCTCTGCAAAAGCACACAGCTGGGAACAGCTGGGGGATCGGCCACTTGCAGACAGACAGGTGCCATTTCGTTTTCACTAGAGTAAACTCCCTCACTCACTGACAGCGTCCTTGTTAAAGGGTAATTCTTGGGGAGTTGTTGTTTGCTGATGGCTTTGGGAGAAGGTTGGCTTGACTAGAAACCTTAAACTTACAGCTCATTTAGAAGCATAGCAGTTGTTTGATGATTGTAATCCACTTGACATCCTGGCTTGTTATACCAGTACATCAAGCTGGTATGACAAACAGGCTAATTAAATAGAGAGCAGGAACTATTTTCACAAGCTTCACCCACACAGTAGAGGTGAGCTCTAACTCCTTGAGAGCTATCATTCAAAACATCTCACTGCATTTAGAGTTGTTTCCAGGGGAATTGCAGGGATCAGGTGTAGGTGCCCTGACATTATCTATTGAGTTGTCCATGAAAAATCTATCTTATTCCCAGAGTGAAATTTTCAATCAGATGTAAAGAAAAGCTGGAAGCTAATGTACTTGAGGCCAAACATACAGTGTGGTCAAAGGATACCTAGCCTGGACACATGCTAAAAAAGATGATACAGTCTCTCTGATACTCTCCTAAATTTATTTGGATGTGAAAGCATGGACTGGAAGCTGGGTTCCCCCCAGGTGAGTGACCATACTACTGCATTTTTAGGTTCATAAGTAAAGCTGACCTTAACTTCAGCTAGAAAGGGTAACCATGTCCCAGACTGGACATAGTAACAAGAGGAATTCAAGTTACGTGAATCCTTGTTTTTTCCAAGATCTCAGAGACCTTATAGTCCAAAGAAACTAAATATAAAAGATACAAAAAGATCTAGCGTCTGACTGAAGGAACCTAATTGGCATTTTTAAGTGTTCTGACCTCTAAAAGAGAAAAGTTCTTTACAAAGTGCTTTTTTTTTTTTTCTTGTTGATGAAGATCCAGTGCTGGGAAAGACTGCATTCCTTTTAGACAATTCTTCCTAACCACTCATCGTTTGGGAATTCACAAAAGAACATCAATAACAATTCTATAATAACCAAAAGGAAAGAAAAAAATTACTCCATAAATACTGATTACAAAAACAAGCTTGTCTTCTCTGGTTTAGGGTTTTGGGCTTTTCACAGAAAGAACCAGCTCTCATAAATAAGCTGTTTTCAACTTCCACAAGTTACAGCCTCAAACTGAATTAGTGAAAATTAGATTCTTCTTTTCATTCTCTTCCAGAAACAACACTTTATAGAAAATGGAGAGGAGATACTTTGATTTCTTAATAGCATAGTCATTCAAGGCTATGACATGTTAAGTCTCAAGCACAAAAATCCCCGGATGTGAATAAGAATGAATCAGTGTTTAAGCCCAGAAGATAATTCAGGACATGTATTCCAAGGCAAAACCAACAAAGTCCAGGGCAAGTCCATAGGATACCTATTCTGAAAACTGAGCTTATGAGAAGGTAAACAATTCTACTCAGCTTGCAAGCTATTCGGTTTTATAGGAAACATACTTAAAAATTGTTGTATCTCTTGATTCTTTTTCTTATTTCAAGCTCAGAACATAGTGTTTTCTGTTCTGGTGGTTTCAGTCTTATTAACTATAATGTTTTATTGACTAATAATAGCACTGAGAGAAATGCTATGTCGCTGTTAAGGATCACCTTGGAACCACATCACCACTATCATGTCAGCACCTTCCCTGTACTTTCACTCTGTCATCCTATGAGTTTCTAACAGTTTGGATTCTGCATAATTCTCCTAATGCCTACTGCTTCAGTTGCTGTTATGATCCATGTAAATTTTTTTGTATCACTCCTTCACCTGACTTCTTCCTTAGTCTGTAAGGACCTGTACAAAAGCTGGCTCAAAGGTGCTTCCTAGTCCAACTTCCCACTGAAAGCAGGACTAACGCCAGCACTAGTTCCAATTAAGTTAGTCATACAAATTAACATGGAGCAACTAATTTGAGCGTAGTGATCCAGCCAGTTCAAAACACCAAACTGTTCCCTCACTTTACTCAAACCTCCTCTGGTCCAGCTGGAAATACTGCAGGAGATTGTGTCAAGAACCATTCTAAAGTGAACATCATATGAGAATATCCACCACTGCCCTCATCCACCTAAGTCATTTAATCATATAAAGCCATCTGATTGTCTAAGCAATCCTTTTACACATCTCCTTTATAGCCCGTCCTTACTTATTTCCACTTCTTTTTTTAGCCTTCTAGTTCACTCACAAGCACCTTGCTTACATAAGTAAGCATTTAAAAAAAAATCACCCTCTTTACCCTCACAGGCTAGAGGTCAAAGCAGTGTTACTTTCCATGTCTCGTTTTTCATTGTTACTGTAATGCAGTGTTTTATCCTTGGTAACTTTAGTCTCCTACTGTCAAAACACAACTAGTAACTCAGCAGATGAAATTAAATAGACATGGATCAATTTCTGTTTCTCTTACCCACATTTCCTTTTATGTCTACTGTCCTGTCTAGGCTTGAAACTATTTGAGAAAGCACATAGTGGTTGAAACTAGTCTAATGCACAATACAAAGGGTCTATCAGTGGTTTTATGGAGAGTTCTATCGTTGCTGAAATGTCAGACAAAAGGGGTTTGTCCAGCAAGACTGCTTCTTGCAGCAGGTAAAGACATCCCATGACATATCATGGGATGCATATATGTTGGCTTTAAAAGGAATGAATTACCATCATCTATCAAATTAGAGCTTATCAATCAATCCCTTCCCCAGCTTGGAGTCACAAGACAATGGAGGAATAAACACTTGAACTACATTTGCCAATCATCTGAACAAGCCTTTTTCAAAAGGCACAAGACACAGAATAAGACAGAATAAACAAGGTTGGAAAAGACCGCAGAGATCATCAAGTCTAACCTTTTACCTAACTTAACAACCTATTCAACACCAATCTAACATCTAAACCAGACAGAACATTTGTACTCACATGGGGACATGATGGTGCTCAGACACAGTACTGAAACCCAAGATGCCATGCAGGCTGTCCACCTCATGCCACACAGCATGAAGCTGAGAATGTATGCTTTATTTCAGCTTGTTCAGGGTTGCTGACAAACACTTGTGATCTTTTCATTGGAAGTACGGCTTAATATAACTCTTTTTCCAAGGAAATGCACAGAAGTGGCACAAGTCCTTCTGCAGGCTACTTCTGATCTCAGCATTAGGCACCATCACGTTGTGCAGGCAAGAGTCTGCAGCTGTGTCCTGACCTAGAAAGCCTCACATCTGTGGAAGTTATCTCCTATTCTCTGGGTACAGATTCCTTTGCAGTAGAGCCAACCTTTCCATTTGATTAGACACTAAGAGTTCAGCAGTCCCTGGTTGTGGTCTAAGACAAACAGATTGCACATTTTATCCTCAGTCCCTCTGAGCTGAGCACTACTTTTTTGTCCAGCCTACTGAAATACTCTACAACAACACAGAAGGGGGGCTGATGATGGTTTTTTTAGAACAAGGCTAACAACAAAATATACCCCAGTTTATATAATCACCCACTAATGCAATCCTGAGTTTGGGAACTATCTGCTAATTCTGATTACAATTCAGAAAGTACTACAGAACATATAAATTTCCAGGGTCATGGGATGCAGCACATGAGGCTTTTTCTCTAAAATGTTTGTTTCGAGCTGGAAACATAAGCAAAATAATAAGCTGTCAATAGTCTAACACATGTAACTAAATACGCAAATTCAGACCATGCATGCCTTTGGATCACTCTTCAGATTAACTGATAGCACAATCCTATTATGCCAGAATTTCATAACTTTATCAGTGTGTATTAAATAGCAACACTGAAAAATGTGTTCTGAGGCATTCACTTCTTCCTTTTAGAAGTATATGAAGCAAGAACATCTTGAAGCAACACAATGCAAATGGAAGAGAGGACAACAGCCAGTCATTACAGAAGCAGGAAAGGAACATAAACCTTGGCCAGAAGACTTTCGGTTTTAATCCTTATGTGACATAAATACTCAGCTTTTCTGCCTCAGTAGACACAAACAAACTTTTCAGTCATTGCCATTATTTTTCCCTTAAAAAGTTCTTTTGGGGGCTACGTAATATGCCGTCTTATCATAGTGAAATACAGGCCTGAAATATGCTGTCTGTCTCAAATTGCAGAGAACACAAAATGCAAGACATGCCAAGACAATTCCACCTGCAGATATGGGCATGAATAAAAACCAGGCATGTCAGACGTGATGTGTGAATATTAGCAAAGTGTTGATCACCTATTAGTTCCAACTATGAGATAGATCAAGGAGCTTGTAAAGGAACACGCAGGCTTATGAAGTCACATCTAAGAACTATCAGTTTTAATAAGAAAGCAACCAGCTACAACTGTAAAGTGAATCTTGGGCTTCTTCCTCAAGCATTGTCTCATTATCTGGATAATCTCTTTAACAGGTAAAAGACTCTGTTGGTTTTTTGGTTGGTCTTTGTTTTTTGGGGGATTTTGTAGGATTATAGTAGTTAGCAGTTTATTAATCATATGCTTCATTTCCAAAACTCAAGCAGTAAAGAATAACAGAGACACCTACAATATCAGTCTACTTTTCACCAGTAAAACACTCTCAGCATGATCCAGATTAATGAAACTTACTGCAGTGACAAGATTGATATTGGATACAGCACACACCCTTCAAGGTTAAGAAAGAGCAACAGAAGACTGACAAAAGAGTCTTCTGTTAACCTACAAACCCACGTTTCAACCAGTAAAAGGCTCTGACAGAAAATCAACTCAGAGAATGGCTCTTCCCTGCATAGACAGAGTCTGCTCCAAGATTTTTAATGTTTGGTTTGTAGCTGGAAATGGCACATCCTATATCCAGTTTAGAGATTACTGGTCCATGATTATCTGTCTGCCACTGGCATGTCCTACATCCAATTTAGTGATTACTGCTCCACAATTATTTGTCTAACATACAACAGCTGTTAAGGCTGCAGGTTTTTCCATTAATTTATCAAAACTTCATTTAACACAAAATCTAACAGTGGAGCCTTTAAAATGATTATTCAGTCTTTAATCCCAAACATCACCACTGCAAATCTTTCAATAAATCAATCAGTCATATCCTATTGGTGCTAGCAGGTGCCTTTGTAACACAAAGGATCTCTACCTCAGGTGAATTCATAGATCCACACATTCCAACCACACATGCACCTCCTAAATCAACTCTAATGTAATGTAAAGTAAGCCCTAGTTTTACAATTGCTATATTTACAAGAAATATTTATTGTCTGTCTAGTAGTTTGGGGGTGTAGCACAGCTATCAGCTTCAGATTTGAAAACAAGGCTAAACTTCCTATTTAGGGAAATAACTCCTACATTTTTCAAAGCATTAGGAAAAAATATTTCATATAAAGTTTCACAAAACCCTCGGTTTTGTGAAAGAATTTGGATCCCTCAGTTCACTCTGTCACTGCCCAAAGACATAATTTTCATTTCCAGTCTCTCTTCAGTCAATCTTCCGCTGTATGAACCTTCCCCTTGATTTCACATAATGAAGCAATTTTAGTTTATAATCATTGTAACTCATGTAAGAATTCCTCCAGAATTAAGAATGCTATTAACAAAGGATCTTCTCCACATAGGAAAGTGAAATCTCTTTTAATAGGCTCCAAAATGTCAAGGAGTTACATGCTTCTGGGGCCATAAACCTTTGCAAAACAGGGAACAGTTGTGTAAATTAAGAGACTTTTGAAGATAAAGCATGCCTCTGAAAACTCATATTAAAGTCTATCTGATCCACAAACAGATGCAGCTTATAAATTGTACATGTATAGTATCATCTTTTTTCACTAATAAGCAGTACTACCAACAAAATAAAGTGCTAGATAGTGTCTTAGTTTGGTTTGGCATTGGGGCTTTTTTAAAACATTAAGTCCACTCACGAATAGGATGCATTCTGTTAAGCACATGTGCTGGAGCGCTGCACTGTAAGAGGCGCAGGAGCAGAGTCTGACTTCCAGCCAAAGCCACCTCCCAGCCTCTGAACATTGTGTTAAACATTTAGTGATACGGTATTACATAATATAATTCCATATTTTACCTCAGTACTTGTAACATTTGAGATAGACACCGGCTGCTATTCCAAAATTACTGTAAAAACTCAACTTTAATTTTACTTAAGAAATCAGATCAATGTTTGAATTAGGTTTACATCGAGGCCTATTCAACTCTTATCCAGCTGAACTCTCAGGGAGAGTGGATACTCGTTACTTCTTAGTATTCCATCATGCAATCACAGTGAAGAGGGATTGAGGATCTTGTGGTGATGTACTGAAGACTATGAAAAGCAGAGGTTTCTGCCAAAATCTCACACTGGAATTTAGATCAGATCTAGAGTTTTGTATCTCCGCATTACAAGGAGAGGAGGGTGGATCCAGATCTAGACTATGATGCCTGATTTTCTTTACTTAAACCATCACTACACAAACAAAAGGCAGAAAAGACAGCAGCTATTGTGCTCGGCGATGACTTCTGATTAAGGCAGTAGCAGATCAGAGAAACAATGCATGAAGTTTTCGGGGGGGGTTTTTAACCGACAAAAGCAAAAGAAAAAAGCACCACACTGGTATCAGGGTAACATGTCAACAAGAGGGGAAGAGAGAAAGAAAACTGTCTTCCTACAATTGCAATTGCAGAAAACATGGGCAAATAAGCAGGTGAAAGGAAGTTCTGCCATTGAAAACCTGTCCTGGGTGCCAATTCCAGAGTATGCTGCTCTGGTGTTTACATACATCCGTATATATATTTTAAAAAAGTATGTGTTAAATTAAAATATGTAATTGATTGATTCAAGCCACACGTGCACACAGGTTTTGAATCCGTTTCTGGCTCCAGTCTGATTTCCTGAAGTACTATGCCTGTTCTGGTTACAGCAGCTCCTTCTGCAAAGGCTTTTTATCAGTAATTCTCCAGTACCCAGCCCTGGAGCCTCTGCAGAGCCAGTTCTGGGAGCCCCAGGGCCACCAGCACAGGGAGTCACCTTGTGCAAGCGCAAGGTCCCAGTACTCAGTCTATCTGCCTCGGGCAGAGCTGGCCCATGGAGCTGGAATTGTCAGTTCGGCTGTGACACAGTTAAAGCATTTTAAAGTGCTTGTTTCTAGTGACTCAATCTAAACCCCAAGAGCTATCACTACTAAAACACTCATATAAAGCCACTTGCAGGTCTCTCAGGTGATTTTTTTCTCATTTCTCACAATTTTTTCCCCCCAACTTGAACTAGGTAACTAATGGCTCAATTGTTATCAACGTCTTTAAACAAAAGCATAATTGACCAGCTGCCTCCAAATGGTATTTAAACTGTCTTTGACCTCAAGCTTGCAGAGGAAAAGCTATGGCTCTATCACAGAGGATATGATTCCCCAACTAATACGCCAATAAAGCAGACTGCAGTGGGAAAACAGCTAGGTAATCTTATGATTCATTTATTATTAAAAATTAATGACTAATTAACTCCCTCCAATACCTTTACTTTAAAAATGAAAACTTAACTTTGCTTCATAATTATCACTTGAACCATCTCTCCACTAGATCAACCTTAAAAAAAGGACATACTGCAGAAACTTTCTTCTACAAACTCAAATTCTAGTAACAAATCGTATTTTATTAATGAAATTATTCTATCTTTAACGAAGTATCTGGAATCTAAAAAAAAAAACAGTCCAGGAGTATGAGAGCCTTGATTTATACTAAAAGAAATGCTGAAAAAGACTGTACTCAGATTAGTAAATTAAATTCAAACATGACATTGCGCAAGCCAACATAAGAGTAATCAGTTTCTGATCATTGCATTTCCTCAACAGAAAGCAAAGAGCTAATAAAAGTTGGTATATCAAAGCCCTTTTATAAAACCTTTACTAATTAAAAATCATGCTTAACATTCATAATGCCACCACCCCAAAGGGCTTTTTACCCCTCATACAAATAACACATCTACTGCTGAGAAAGGGGTTATCAATCATGGTAGTAAAGAAACACCACAGTATCAATTTAATCCATGGAGACATCGGATTTAAGCTGTTGTTTCAAGTATGTTAACTTATCATTATCTCTATATATGCTTAAAATGCTCTGGATACACTTAAATAAACCCACAAAAAATAACTAAACACACCACCCCAAAAACCTACTTTGACAGCCAGTTATTAATAAGCAAAAGCACTAATTCAGAGGGAGATTCCTGCCATCTTCAGTAAGAGCTCAGGTTCACCTAAGAAGTTTAAGGCTCACTGTTGACAGCTTCCAAAACAACAGGGTTTTTAATCAAATACACACAAAGGTTTTAAAGAGATGGGTGAAAAACACTCTTTTCTCATAAGAACGGCTTTGAGAAAATTAAATAAACCTAAAAGGCAGTATTTCTATAGATACTGCAAATCTATAATTTCTGATTTCAACAGAAATTGCATAAAAGACATAACAGCGCATATTATTACTGGGCCATTAAAATCACAGTTCTTTGGTCAAGTATCACTCTTCCCCTTCTGCAAAGTTCTGAGAAAAGCAAGCAGCATTCACAAACACGGTTAACTTCTCCAAGAAAGTTTTGCATCAAACCTCTGCTTTTAAACCTTTATTTTTTTAAACAACAACAAAAAATTGTCCACTTAGGAAAGTTGTCACCATCTTACATTTCAGGATACAAAACTGAAAAAAATTCCCTATTAAAAAAAAGACAGGACTTCATCCAAGAATTCAGCTACTTATTGCTGTAGTTGTTACTCAAGTCCATTGAAACCCCACGTTTTGGTCATTTGTAGCGAAAACATGTTTGGAACACTAGCAGCAATAGAAAACCCCTTTAAAACCTAGACAGAGTTACACTGTTGAGTGAAAATTAGCAGAAACCATAACCAATGGAACTTAATAAAGCATCCTGTAAAATTACAATTGAATTGGTGGCTAGAAAAACAGGGTTGATTTAAAGTGCTATCCCAAAGCCTAAAATGGGCCCATGGCAGTTAAGAAAAGTCCATTTCCCACAACTAGATAAAGCCCAGAACTACAGCACGACTTCAAACGCTTTGAATGCTGTCTTCACTCTGCTTCAGTGCCTCATCTCCCTCAACCTCCTCTTACAGGCAGAACACAGAAAATGGAAGTAATTGCTAATTCCAAATTTGGTGAGATGCACAAATAAACTGTTGAACAAAGTCTGGACAGCAAACAGTACACCTGAGTTCAGTCATACAAACTAACTTCTGTAAATAGCGTTAGACTAATGTCTCTAATATGAATCTAGATATATTTTCTTACAAAACGCATTAATAGAAATATCCAGGCAAATACATACCATACGATAGCAAAAGCTGTAAGCCCCATTTAATAAGATGACTTTCAGATTAAAAATAGAAGGCAATTAAGATTTACTCAAAATTACAATTAAGAAAAGCTTTCACAGTGCAATATTGAAACTGTCACAAAGTTAAGAAAATACTGATATCAAAGTACAATCACAATGTTAAAGTAGACAAAACTACTATACAAGGGCATATCTTGTAAAATTAAAAGGAATGAACACAACATAGGGGACATCTCACGTCCCTGCTCTACATAACTCGTTTCCTAGTCTTCGGAGTCATAATCGCGTCTTTCAGACATCTGTAGAAATCTCGATAAAACTAAGGTTCATTCTTTGTAGACCAGATTTCAAAGCCCAGTGACTTCTGGAAGACACGTTCTTCATCACTGCACAATTTCGAAGTAGTGCAATATTGCCATGATGTGCTGAGGCATGAACACATAGCCTGTGTACAGTGCCATTCCAACAATGGAAACTAGCATGGAATCTGAATTATAGTTGAGGAAAAAAGCATTTGAAATAGAAAGTGCATGAGACATCACAAACTCTAGCATTAAAACTTTATTGATCACTACCTTATAATCTTTTAATCATTTTTAAATGGGACAAGGTTCAACTGTATTCAACAATTGCAGCTTTCAGAAGAACCCACTGAACACCAAAAACCAGAACACCAGTAGAAGCAATCTGCTGAATTGCAAAGGATGCCTTACAAGTCATCCACTGCCTTGTCACAG
Organism: Serilophus lunatus; assembly: GCA_013399895.1. Classification (NCBI taxonomy): domain Eukaryota; kingdom Metazoa; phylum Chordata; class Aves; order Passeriformes; family Eurylaimidae; genus Serilophus; species Serilophus lunatus. Next base: position 841,276 of record VXBA01005221.1, on the reverse strand, counting down.
ACACAAGAGGACAGGCCAGAGCATGGGAAGTGTGACAGAGAACAGAAAACAGGCACTGAGAAAATAAATGTTTTTACATGCATCTTCCTAGGTGTTGAGCAAGTCTTGCAGAAGCCAGCCCCATTCAGCCAAGCAGCAAAAAGTCAACCATCACAAAAATCCAAAACAAAACAGAACCACAATAATATGAGTAGCTGTATGTACTGAATAATACTCTTCTTCTTTGGGGATGACCATTTTTAAGCAGATAGTATTAGATGCTGATCTCAACAGAACAACATAAGAAACGCGATTTATGATGCGCAAAACACATCTGGTGTGAAAGCTGTACTGTCTCTGTTAGCCGAACAGTCAGGACACCTCACATCCATTTCCAGCTGCCACTGTTCTCTAGGTTCTAAGTCACTACAATATTTGGTTTGTTTCTCCATCTGCATGTCATGCTCAGACCCCTGCTCATGGGCAAGAGGCCAAATTTACGTGCTGTTTGACAGCACTTAGGAAAAAAAAAAAACACAGGGGGAGTGAAAAGTATGTGTAACACCGGCAAGCACCTTTCTATTTCACTCAAAAAGCCTCGGAGCATCAGCACAGCTTTGAGTCAAGTGTACTTAAAATAAACACACACTCATTAGTACTTTACTACAGTAGATTACACTGGAAAAAAAAACTTCACATGAAGCTATCAGCTAAAAAATCTTAAGATGACCACTTTATTAGCTGAACTCCTAACAGGGAACTTTTGTAAAACTTATACAGAGAAGTGAGACAATAGCTTATAAAGTATATGTACAACAGGACTTTTGTCAAGCTCTAGGGCTCTTGAAGCTTTGCCTAAAGAAATTGTGGCATCAGATTACTGAAAGATGCTATTGAAAGCTTAAGCTTTCAGAAATTCAAAAGTACTCAAAAATTAGTAGAAACCTGTTGATTTCATCCAACTACCAGCAGAGATTCAGTAAACTTAGACAGAAACACTATAAAATGCACTGGAGATTAACAAGTATGATAACACCAGACAGCAGTGCTCAGTTTCCACAGGTGAAACCAGAGGAGCTGTGCATGCTCTGCATCCTCGTGAAACCAAGTCACCACAACACAAGTGTAACAAACGTTCTGTGACTGATTCCCCCGTGGCAGAGCACAGGTATTCGCTGTGCTCATTAGAGCTGCCTGGTGTATTCATAGTCCCGGAAGGTTACACAGTAGGAAGTACGAAAATGAAGGTCAACTCATAAATCCCCCTTTCCGTATCAGCACTCTCTTCTGCAGCGTGAGCCACAGCACAGCCACACACCATTAGTTCCCCACACAGCACCTGGCAGGCACGGCCCACCCACAGCCAAAGCAGCCAGTCCAGGACAAAAAACATTTCTGCTGATCCCAGATCACAAGCGGTACTTGTGCCACTCATTACCTCTGCAAGTTAGGTGACAATTACAATACGATCGCTTTATTAAAGCAAACACGCACACACTTTCATTTATTTAAATATTTTGCACAAGCTAAAAAGGAAAATATTCATGACTAATGTAATTGCAGGGAAAACAAAAACTAAGTTTTCTCAGGGATACAGACATGGCATAAAAGGAGGAAGGTGTGTCAGCAAGGAACACTTTTTGAAGGTAAAAACCCCTACCTAAACAATTGTGCATGATAAATTACAAAAACTTACTCCTTCTCTTTTCTAGTAATTTCCATTTCTACTGACTTGACACAGGAAAAAAACCACAGTCTGATCACACCACTGTAACATGGGCAACCACTTTTACATAACAAATGTGAGTTTCTTTACAAAACTAAGCAGTATGTCACTAAAAGCACCTTCTTGCTACTACTTACACCCTCCTCTTTCTTAATGTTTTGATCAATTTCTCTTTTCGCTTCACAGCATTAACTGGAGATGGCTCAGGTTCATTCACATTGAGATATCATTTTAAGTTAAGATCAGAACAGCCACACTTTCACTTCCACAAGAAAAATACTTGTGATGCTATAATAATACTTAAGAAAATATACTGCTGGTATGGAAAGGCCGGCTAAAGAAAACCTGTAAATTGTCTTTATAAAGGTGCCTTTATATGAGCATCTATCAAGCTCTTGCACAACACAAGAGACAAGGCAATTTACCAGCTCGAGGATCTAAATACCTATGTAATAAAAGCCTCGTGACAAAGCACCATGAAAACCTGGACTTGCAAGGTTTTGCACCTTGCACACTTACTTTCCTCTAGGCAAAACATGAGAAACACCTACCCTTAACAGAAAGCTCGGGATTTCAGTACAAAAGACAGAACTGCCATGACTCGAGATATAAACTCATGCTGGCGGAGAAACGGACCGGGTTACGAGGCACCCGGACACAGGATGAGACACAGGGGAATGAGGATTATTCCCAGCTCGGGCGGCACGTTCGTTTTGGCAGGGCGAGGAGCTGAGCCCCCACCTGCGAGGAGGGGACAGGCCTGGGTCCCGAGCAGAGGCCGCCGCTCCTGTGCCCGCTGCGGGCTCCGGCCGCGCACGGCGCCTCGGGCGGCTCCCCCGGCCCGGCCCGGCCCTCCTCCACCCCGAGCACGCCCAGGGCCCCGGCGATCCCCCGGCAGCTCCAGCGGGGCCGCCACAGCC
>VXBA01005221.1:797994-834101 GCA_013399895.1 Serilophus lunatus | reverse complement strand
TCCAAGGAACACCCCCAAGCCCCAAACCCCCCTTTGACCACCCCCCAGAGAAATCCCAGCCCCCCCAAACCAGTACAACCTGGAAGGAGGTTGATCACTGTTCAGGGACAAGCTGGGTATCAGTCAGCAGATGGTGGGTGAGTCATGTTGTGGTAGGCTGATCCTGAATGGATGTCAGGCACCCACCAAAGCTGCTCTATCACTCCCCTCCACAAGTGGATGGAAGAAAAAACACAGCAAAAGGTTCACGAGTTGAGGGCCAGGAAAGATCACTCACTGATAACCATCACAGGCAAAACAGACTGAACTTGGGAGGTATTAACTGAATTTTTCACTAACAAAACCAGAGCAGGATGAGAAGTAAAATCATCTTAAAAACACCTTTCTCTCACCCCTCCTTCCTTCCCAAGCTCTACATCCTCACCCCCAAGTCATGCAGGGAGACAAGGAATGGGGGTTATGGTGGGTTCATCACACGTTGTTTCTGCCACTGCTCAGAGAAAGAAGTTCTCCCCTGCTCCAGTGAGGGGTCCCTCCTATGGGAAAGAGCCCTTCACAAATTTCTCCAACGATTCCATCCCACAGGCAAAAGTTCAAACTGCTGCAATGTGTGTCCCTTCTCCACATTGTGCAGTCCTTCAGGCATAGCCTGCTCTAGAAGGGTCCCCCACGGGGCCACAAGTCCTACCAGGAAAACCTGTTCCAGCATAGCCCCCTCTCCCCATGGGTCAGCAGGTCCCTGCCAGGACCCTGCTCCAACATGGGCCTCCCATGGGCTCAGTGTCCAGGAATCCATCTGCTTCATCATGGGCTCCTCCACAGGAAGCAGGGACAACACATCCTGCCTCACCATGGTTTTCACCACAGGCTGCAGGGGAACCTCAGCTCCAGCACTTGGAGCACCGCCTCTCCCTCCTTCTCCACTGACCTTGGTGGCTGCAGAGTTGTTTCTCTCACATGTTCTCACTCCATTCTTCTCTGGCTGCGATTACTTCTGTGCACTAACTTTTTTCCTTCTGAAATACATTATCTCAGGGGCGTTACCACCCTTCCTGATTGGCCCAGCCTTGACCAGCAGCAGGACCATCCTGGAGCAGGCTGGCATTGGCTCTGCCGGACATGGGGGAAGCTTCCAGCAGCTTCTCACAGAAGCCACACCTGTAGCCACCCCCGCTACCAAACCTGGCCACACAGTTCTACATCATTTACCTTCTCTCTCCCCCTCCTTACTATTATCATCTTCATCGTCACATTTTGTGTCAGTTATTAAATTGTTCTTATCTCAATCCGTAAATTTACATTGTTTTCCAAATTTTCCTCCCCACTGAGCAAAGGGGTGGGGGGAGTGAACAAGCAGTTGTGTGGCCTAGTTGCCAGGTGGGGTTAAACCACAACACAAACCCACGTGCAAATCTATACCAGGAACACCAGTTTAACAACACCCAACAACCTGACAGAGTTGTTTATCCCATGCCACAAACATGACCAATGCCGCTACAGAGAACCACTTACACAGTTTTTATTCCAAGGAGCAGTTCTAATACATACTGAACTAATGGGTAGTATATATACAGGGAATGATCATAATATACAGATCCTGCATGGTATTTACAAAACTTTAAATCCCCAATGATGCAACCACCCGACAGTGGAAAAAAATATTGCTCTCAAATGCAGTCCAACCATTATAAAATTCTCTGATGAAAATGTACGTTTACAAGACCACATTTTAAAAAGGTTAACATGCCTGCATTTCTGACACTTCTCACATTCTTTTTTAAAACCGTACAGTACTTTTCCCCCCTGTATTTGCATATTAGGAGTGGCTGGCTAGAACATTGAAGAAGTGAAAAACTTCATCTTTATCCATTACTGCCACTTCAGTTGAGCATTCAGTACATAATACTGGATGATATACTTCCTCCTCTTCTTGATTTGATTGAATAGAGCTTGTTTCTTTGGTATGCTTCATTTTCTTACTTCTTCTCTTTACCTTCTTTCTGTATTTCAGTATTTCGTCTTTGTTAACAATGCAGTTCATCACAAACATTGCTCTATACTGTGTTTTGTAAGATTCATGTCTACGAAGAAGGGAAGAAAATGCAAGTCATGCTATTCATACAACTCTGCTTCCAAGAAATCAGTAATCATCAATGAAAATGGGATTAAAGATATGAAGTACCATGCCAGAGGGCTGAAAGCCAAATAAATGTGAAGTTTTAGAAACAGAAGTCACAGCTTCAAAAATAATAAAAACACAGAATTGCTTCCATCTGTTTTGTTTTTAAGGCATTTTTTTTAAAAATGCTGCCTGTTGCTGAAATGATCACCCTGCACTACAATGGTATTGGTACTGCAGAATTATGCACTGCTGGTACTAGGCAAAAGATCAGTAGTGTAAATGACTCAATTACTGGCATTAACATCCTAAAATGTCTTACAAGCCTGAAATTCCTTATTTTTAAGTAACAAGCATGAACACATCACATCAGAAAAAAACGTTACAGTAAAACCTATTTTCAGCTGTCATCAGTCTTAATGACTGTATATCTGGAATATGCAGCAAAATTCAGGGGTTTTGTTCAATTTAGCACAATGTCCCTCAGGTGCAGTTTTACAGCAGCCTAAACCAACATAAGAGTGGCTGCAGAAGTCCAATCTCATCTTCTGGACTTACTCCTCGTGTAATGCTGTGCTGAGCTACTTCAGCTGATTAAACTCAGGAAAAACCAGTCTGACAGTAAAAATAAAGACTTTTCCGCCAGCTTAGCAAACTAAAATAACTAACTATAGAATAGAGTCAAGGTGTACCAGAGCTGACAACACAAACAGCACCTAGAACTTACATGATTTTAGTCTGCTGTGGAATTTCATCCTCAATCAACAAAAATTCTCTATAAATGACAGGTAGATTATTCCTCATTTCATAAGATTTCTTTCTCCTTTACTGCCAGTTCAAAAGTCCTCTCCTTAGCATGGCTTAGCAGCACCAGCTAGATCTGAGATGCAGTCAGATACTGCAGAGCAGCAAGCACACTATGGATTCTCACCTAAATACTTTTCTGTCACTTTTAAATGTAACACAACAGCTAAGACTAAAAGCAAGTAAGAATGCACTGTCTTGATTTTGCTTAATCCTCCTTGAACAAGGCACTTTTACACAAAAGTAATACGGAACAGTTTTATGCCCCCTAAACATCAAGCCAAAAAAAAAACCAAACATGTAGATATCTACAAAAATCCCAATCTGCCCAAACTACCTGTTTAGTCTCCATGACTTATTTTTTTGAAAAGTTTACCTTCTCCACTATAACAAAGTTCTACCCTGTTCTTCCACATCTCCACATTGCAGGTTAAACTGATCATCGTTAAAAACCAACATCCAACACTGTATCTGATTTACATCTACCTGACTTCTCTTTATTAGTGTCACCATGCACGACAGAATTGATAACATCCATTTATGAAACTGAATACACTAAAACCACTACTGCCTGAAAAAAAGACATTACAGAAACCCCCCTTATCGTTCACTAGTTACCTCTGGCAGTCCAGGCATAATGTTGTCATGCAGGCAGGGCAATTCAAAACAGCATCACTGTTTGGAACAGGTGCAGGTCTTTGCTGCTGCTGCTGCTGCTGTGATGTTCTTCTCTGGTTACGGTACCTACCAGTCCAAGAAAGGAGGAAGGAGAGACAAAATGAGAAATTACACGCTTGCTACTGCAATTCAACTGTCAAACTCTTTTATATTAGAACACACCCATTAATATTTGTCTCCTTCTGGAAACCTTTTTCAGTAACTCAAAGCTCATAAATAAAGTGAGGGGAACCAAATATCATTTTCTCTCAATTTACTTTAAACAGAGACTTTTCAATTGGTGAGACAAATACATCTGGTGTGAGAATTTGTGCCTAATAACCCTCTCCTCTGATAAGGGAGGTATCTCAAGTGCAATCTCTGCAGGCAGCATGTATTTTCTTATTCAACAGATTTACATGGAGAATTTTACTTCAGCTGCAACAACCATTCTTCTACTTCTCCCTTCAAAAAAACCCTCAGCTGTTCCTGTATTATCTGAACATTTTATGGCTTGCTAAATTCAAAGTTTTCCAAAACCAGAAATACAGTATTTAGCAGGAACAGATACTAAAAATCAAATTACCTTGCAACTTCACAGCACGGTTCTTTAGATGATATGTACACACAAAACTGGTTTACATAAGTCAGAAATCTCAATTCTAAAAATTGCACGGTTTATGTCGTTTTGAAGACTCAGCTTCCATTATGTACACCTAAGACATTTTACAGGCTTCCAAGCTTCATATGTTGTAAGTTATAAATAAAACAGAGCTTCACTGCATGGACTTGACAACAGTGGCTTTTCCTCTACATTCACCATTTCCATTTAAAATTTTCAGTTTTATGTTAAGCATCCTCTAATTCAGGTATTTATGGGCTCTTACCCTCTCCTCTGAGAGTCTACCCACTCTTGGTCTCTACTGTCTTCTTCTGGGTCATATAACAGTTCATCATTGGAAAGAATCCGACGCTGCTGATGTTTTCTGTTCTTCCGGACATCCTGTGCATCTGGAAGGATTTGTGCAAGGATGTCTTACATCCATCACCCATATGATGATTCTCTACTTAAATTACCAAAATACCAATTTTTCAATTTTCCTTTTCCATCCTCACATTAAATCTAAACTGAAACTTAAAGGCCTAGTTGATCTCTCCTCCAAATGCATGACCCCAAGGCATTACACACGTTACATACACTGGGACACATCATAAAGTTGTACAAACTAGGCTGAGATGATATGGGCTGGTAATTCCCCCCAAAAGGCTGCCTTTGGGAACAGCCTGGTGATCCCCCATGAGGACTTAGTAGGATCTGAGAGGCAGCAGTACCATAAAGATGCTCTCCTTTCTCCTCTGTCACTTACCTATTTTATCTTCATCCTCTGAATCAGAATCAAAGTAAATATCATCATAGTATTTTGAAGTAGTGGCAGGCCCAGTCTGCCCAGTACTTGAGGAAGTACCTATGGATGAAATTAAAAAGAGAAGTGGTAGGAACATCCCAACAAAAGGACAGCAAGTATACAGCCGAGAACAAACCTTCACTTTCATGTTACCCTATGTAAGTATGCTAAGTAACAGCTCTCTCAATTTATTCCCACATCCAGATCATCCACATCACTTATTTCATTTACAGGTGTTCTCTCAGAGTACAGCTGCTCCCTCCCTGAGATGAATCCCAGGAAGGTTTAAAGGGAAGTTCCTCCCAAGGTACACTCCCTTTAGGCACAGAGAGCACATCAAATATGCCTATCTCTGCCCTATGTAACACACACAGGACACTCCACAAATCTTTAGTTACGTGGAAGAAATACAGGCATAGCACATCGTTTCATAAATTTTGATTAAAATAAAATTCACTAAAAACGTCCCCCAAAATTTCAGGCCACAAAAGTTAAAAAATGAACTGCCAGACACATGTGGCAAAGCCAGTCTGCATCAAAATTCCTATTCTGTGCTGTATGGACATGGAGGTGTAAATATTGCTACATATTCTTAACTGCACAAACAAAGCCTAAAGATCATATTCAGCCACTAACACAGATAAAACTAATAAGCCCACTGAATGCAGTCTCTAGATTGAAGTGAATACTATATTGATTCAGCAAGACATTAAGAACACTTCACTACTTTGCATTAAGTACATATGCTCCTCAAATGCCAAAGCATCCATCTCTTGCACCCATAGTACACAAATTCCAAAACACAGGATCTTCAATACAGTTTTACTATTTGATGCAACAATTATGAGCAGGTAAGGGAGGAAGCAGTTAATATTTTTCCTGACTTTTTTCCCTGACTGATTCGACATACTATATGCTGTTCCTTTTTTTGAGAAAGGGCTCCAAAACTTGACAGCCACCCCGGGGCCACTACACAAAGTACAACAGACTGCAGCCTGCTCAAGGGACTCTTAAACACATGTGAAAGAACTTAAGAGATATTGGAAAAAAGTGGTCTGATCCAACAAAGAGAAATAGTATTCAAGCAGGTCATCAGAAGTTCAGAAACACCAAAACTGAAGTATTAAAAGAAACATAAGCATTCATTGAAATAGCATCTCATTACCATTTCTGCAGATGCAATCAGCCATTTTAAGACTTTTTTTTGCTTGGCTTCAAAAAACTCAACTATCAGAGCACACACAGCCTCCCTAGCCACAATAACACATTGACTTCACTCATGATTTCATATGCAACTAGATTCTGAGCATGATTTACCCATTTCTGGCGATTTCCATTTGCCTTCCATAGTCTTCATGGTGGTGTTCAGTTCTGCTTCCATCTCCTTTTGGAACTCATCGTCACTGGAAGACTCACTCTCGCCAGTCAGGCACTCCCGTATCAGCTTCCGCTTCTGGTCAGGAGTGCCGTGCAGGAGCACATCCACCTCATCCTCCGAGCTACAAACATTTAAGTGTTGCACACCTGATTATCACCCCCAGCTTAAAACACGGACTCACACACCTTGGAGAACAAACATCTCAATTGTGCGGGTGCACTGGGAAGCACTTACTCGTGTTTATGAGAAACGTACTTATTTGAAACACTTCATTAGCTTGGCGATATTAAAACTCGGGATTAAAAGCAGGGGAGCTGCAACCGGCTGGGAGCAGCCTGACCTCTGCAGCTGGGCTCCTTCAGCCCGGGGGCACTGGGGCCGTCAGAAGAAACGAGAACACGCCGGGCTCAGGGTAGGGAATGAACAGCGGCGGCCGATCGCGGGCGGCCCGGGGCCGGCGGGGAGCCCCGGAGCGGCACCGCGGCCTCGCCTCGCCCGGGCCGGGAGGCGCCCGGCGGAGCGGGACCCGCCCCCCCCCCGGCCGGCAGCTCCGGGCCCGCCCGCACCTGCTGAGCGCTCGCTCCTCGTCGCTGGGCTCCTCCACCATGTACGGATCATCCTCCTCCCGCAGGCGGCTCATGGCGCCGCTGCCGCTGCCAGGCCCGGCCCGGCCCCTTCCGCCGCCCCGGCGGCTTCCGGCGGGCAAAGGGAAGGGGAAAGGCGCCGGGAGCGGCCCTGCCTGTGCCCCGGGGAGCGGCAGGTCCGCGCCTCACGTTTTAAGCACTCCACCCCGCAGTTACCGAGCCAGGATTAGAGCTTTAAGAGACACACCCAATACCAAGAGGATTCAAAAATATTTAATGAACGAGTAACACTGAACAGCGAAGACTAAGCTAAAAACTGTTCCCACATCCTACTTAAAATATTTACAGTTTTGTTAACTATATATACATTGTCATCTTTGTCCCTTGTAGTCTATTTATAGATGAGTTCCTTAGGAATTATACCTGTTATATGTGGAAGATGAACAGCACAGTATTAGTGTAGGCATTGCTGGGAATACTCTCTGTACCAGATGAGTTGCCAAGAGCCTTTGGGCACTGGTCATCAAAGCCTGAGGCGACGTGTACACGAATCAACACACAATGCGAACGTCTCTGCAATGTTCTGATGTGCAAGGCAGCAGGGGAAGTGTACTACACTGTGCAATCCACCCTATTTGGCGCGGGGGGGGGGGAACAACAAAACCAATCTCACTCCTCTGTGTGGCAGTACAGGGCAGCGACACTGACTTTACATTGATCTGCACTTCCAAACATACCATTCACCCGAAATTCTGCTGCTCCACTGAAGGCCTACAAACCCCTATAAAGCACCAGTTCCACTGTGAAAAGCAATTCATCAAGTAAAGCCTAATTTCACAACATCCTGAAATTATGCCATGGAACAGCACCTCTCAGAAAATATTTGTGGTTCAAGTAAGACACAGATCAATACAACTAATAAAACTGGATTCACAGCTCTAAGTCCAGTTAGCAGTATGAGATCCTTTCACATATTCTTTCATAGGGGATACCTTCACTTTTTTTTCTGAAGCAAAACTTTTTATCTGTATCACAGTGGGGCAGTATTACCTTTCATAGATATTTTATGAACTTTCTGAACTCCCTTCCACTACTTTATCTCCCCTTTCTGGAAAGAAACTCACAAGAAGTTCTCTGTAAAGTATTTCTGCCAAAGAAATTGCAGAGTCAGCCACCAAGCTCCAAACAATTTAAGTACACCGGATAGACAAGTCACGGACAAACAGATAAAACCTGAGAATGCAAGTGAAAAAGTACCGGGTGAGTAGTGTCAGACCAATCCAATTCTTACTCAATGGTTTGGACATGATGAGTAGAGAAAAAAAAAATCTAAATTACTAGAAAATATTAAGCTTACAGATGATACAATGTCTGCATAATTTTAGAAAAATCATTGATTTCATGGTTTATTTTACAATAATTGGATTAGTCTACAAGTTAAGGCAAACATACTAATGCATCTGCTTTTCTTTTTAAATCATAGTTATAAAGGTTACACAAAGTTCTCCAAAATTTCTAAGAAATGTTCACAATTGAAAAAAAAGATAGGTTTTTTGATATCAGTACATGGAAAAAAACTAAGACAGTGTATACAATGTCATTATAGTAACAATATTCAAATATCTAATGGTAATATTTAGGCCATTTGAACAATGTGCTTCAAATGGTGAACTTCAGAAATTACTTACAAAGGTAAATAAGATGGCAGCCATATCATAGTATTCATAACATGAATATGATTATATTGGCTATTTTCACAAAACCCGAGCACTTGTTTTCTGAACAATGAAAGCATATAATGATTAAATAAACATGAATATGTATGTATAACAAGTATGCTGTTCATATAGTCTGGAGCTACTTTCAGGTGTTTGTTCTAGTTCTTTTGAAAGAAGCTGCTTGCTTATGTGCACTTTGTCAAATGTTTTCTCCAGGGAACTATAAATGCCTATTCAAAGTCATGAAAACAAAATCCAGAGGAGGGCAGCCCTTGTTAGTGGGAGGACGGAGCGTAGCTTATGTGTCACCATTTAACACTGCCAGGCAGCTCTGCAGAAGTTGTAAGTTACCCTGTAAAAATAAAGAAAAATATCATCACAATTCCTTTCTTTCTTTTAAGCTTGTGACAGAGAAAGTTTTTTAAATAGCAATAACACCACTAAAGCAGAACAAACAGGTTTTAAGTGTATGGGAAAATACTTATGTAAGTAACTTTTATATTTTAAGAGTTTTTTGCAGGTAGGAATATTGTGCCATGGAATTAAATGGAGCCAACTTGATATTCAGAAATAAGCACTTAGTACCCCTTTTTCATGTTTCTTCTTAAAAATCTAGTCTAATCACTCAGACTATTCACTGCAGAGCACTCTCTAAGTAATCAAGTTCACAGTTGCAAAGCTTTAAATTTTTTTATATACCATTATCATTAATTCATAGCATTCAGGATCCCCTCACTTACAGCAGCCATCTGAGCTCCCAGCTCTGTTCAAAGACAGGCCTTGTTTGAGAGACAGCAGAATGATTTACATGCATAGCCAGGTGACTAAGCCATCAAAATTGAGTTTAGCCTTACCGCCGAAGTTACACAAGTGATTATCAGAACATTAGCTCAGCTTAACTCAGACAAGCTCTGCCCTTCTTTCCAAACCGAGTTTTTAATATTATTTAAAGCATCCTGACTCTACCCAAAAAACATACAGATTGACTTTCAGGTATCTGAATGGATTTACAGAACTGACACCTGAATTGAAACAAATGTGATTGACAAGCCAGGATTTACTTTGCAGGAAAAAAACCCACCAAAACAACCCAGTATTCACAATATTCAGATTGTTTTGTGCATTCATTTACATTTAGATAATTTCAAACTACTAGCTATTTACTGTGAAGTAGCTGTACTAGATTTGTTCCCAAATCTGAAATCTCTGTGTAAAGTTAGGCTTGGTGTTGACTACAGTAAGAGTAATTCCTACCAGGTTCAGAAAAAGTGCAGAAAACAAAGCAGTCTGAATGCCTAGTTATGAATCTAGGAAAAACTGCTTGCTTCTAAAAAAGTGTTTGGATCCAAAAAGAAACATTCAAAGGAAGCTTCAGACAGATAAAAGCATGTAAGTAGCTGTGATTTGCATGCCCTTCATAAACAGTCTGCAGAAGTTCTAAAGAATTTGTAATTACTTTTTCAGTTAAAAGCATTCCAAGTGACCTGTAGTAGATATGTAGGAGGACACCCATCCCTCAGGACAAGAAGGTAAAAAATGGTAATTCTATCCCCCAGTAAGGTTCTTATAATCCAGATTAAGCAATTATCTTGATTTAAAGGCTTCAAAGCAGAAGATTCCCAGTTATGCCTACTGAATACTTTTCAATTTTATCCAGAAGGCAGCAATTTCAGTTACATCTTCAACAGTTTGTCTTTTTATGCCTATACTGGCAGAGGACAGTCTCAAGGGTTTGGTTTTTTTTTACAAGGCTCGTAATTATGTGATAGGGAGCAAGTTCTATGTAAGTGAGATACATGAGGACTTGGTGGCCTGTCTCTGTGGTGGGCAGGATTTAGAAATCTAAGGTCTCTGCTACTGAAAAGCTATTTACTGACTGTAATGAACTAATGAATGAGAAGGAATACTTCAGGCTGAAGTCTACAATCTTCAAATGGAATACTTCAGTCTAAAGTATACTTGTGAACTGCACAAGTCCCTATAACAAAAGTGTGACAGCAGTCTTTTGGCCATCTTCTTACAGCAGCATGAAGTATATTTGCAATTTACAGGACATTATGTACCACTCTAAATGGACAGTACCAAGACATCTGTGCTGGTTTTGGCTGATGTAGAGTTAATTTTCTTCACAGTGGCTAATATGGGGATGTGTTTTGGATTTGTGCTGAAAACAGTGTTGATAATATTGAGATGACTGCCAAGCAGCTCAGCCATTTCTGCTTCTTGAACTGCCATGCTGGAAGGGTGGCTGGGAGAGCACTGGAGCTGGGAGGGGACACAGCTGGGACAGCTGACCCCCAGTGGCCAAAGGGATATTCCATACCACATTAACATCACGCTGAGTAGATAAAGTGGAGGGAAGAAGGAAGAAGAGGGAGCCATTCTGAGTGTTGTCACCTAATGGATCCCTGGAGATGGCTGAACACCTGTGTGCCCATGGGAAGCACTGAATTAATTCCCTGGTTTGCTTTGCTTGTGTGTGTGGCTTTTGCGTTCCATATTAAACTCCCTTTATCTCAACTCACAAGTTTTCTTACTTTTACTCTTCTGATTTTTATTTGCCAACCACCTTTACACATCAGTCATATCCAGACTCAGACAGCCAGCCTACTAAATTTTCCAAATAGGCGTATTATTTTTTTTCATTTGATCAAATTTACAAAATTCACAAGAACCACCTTATTTAAATTATAATAGATCAAGGACAGTAGAGGCTGTGAGCTGTTACCCTTTTTGACAGTATCTGAGCTACTTGAACGATATCAGCACAGCTCTAGGAAGTCCCATACATTCAGGATTGAGAAAAGTGTTTCTTGCCAGCTCAGACTTCTAAGCGGTAGATATAAAAATTACTGGCAGAACCACAGTGACAGAAACATCCTTTTCAGGAAAGAAAATTACTGACCCTTAGCACTGAATTTTGCTTACTTCCTTCTTCTGTTGATTCCACACAGACATTTATTGCTAGTAACACAAGAAATTCTTTTTCCAAAAAACCCAGAGAGGCAAGAGTGTATATATTAATATTTGTGGAAAAAAATATGTTGGGGTTTTTTTATTTGAAGGAAATGGTTATCTTAGTTACAATTCACATGTCAAAAGACATATATAAAAGTACAGCCAAAGCTATGAATGCTCTAAGTATACGATTATAACCTTAGTGGCTCTCCCAGATAACAAACCTCCCTTGTCCAACACAGGGACACCACAAAATCCAACTGTTTAAAATACTGAATAGGATACCAAATGCAGCTTTTACACTAAAATGGCCAAACATTTTATCAGGTCTCACATTGGCTTCAGCTGCATGAAGTCACAAAGAAACACAGCACTAACAAAACAGAAGCACTTACAGAGGGGGACATTTGGCCAGAACGGTCGTACAAAAAGAAACATCAATCTCTTTAGTATAGGTCAGAGACCAAGGAGAATCTAAAGCTGCAGTTTGGCAGCTATTTTAAAAAAAATTAGGGTATATGCTGCTGATAAGAAGGCAGCTCTCTAATTGCCAGACCCTCCCAGCTGAAACTGCATTTATGAGGGATGCTGTGAAAACAAGAGTGAAAGTAAAGCTTAGAAAAACCCACAGCAACTTTAAGCTCCTTCTTACTATGCAGCTGTACATATAATTGTGCCAACATAAGGGAAAGGAACAGTCATGCATCATCATACTTCCTGGCAGGGGTCTGCACTTTCATCAACTTAAAGCAATCCCAACCCACAGTCAGATTTTTAGCTTTTTCGAAAGTCTTGATTTGCAAACAGGAAAGGATCAGAGGATATTAGCAGATTAAAAGAAGTATTTTATGGGGAGGTAGTGTAAGTGTAAATGGGCAGATAGGGTTCACTTAGTATTTGTATATAGCGCCCTTGATTTACTAAAAATTTACTTCCTTATCACTCTCCAGTCTTCTAGACCTACACAGCCTGACACAACTCAAAATGCGAGCTGTGCCTCAGAACCTTCTCTTGATACTTCGGTCATTCTGACTTCTTCAGTGCAACAACCTCTGTGTTGAGCTCTGTGTTTTTCTTTCCACACAAAGCAAATAACTTTTAACAGCTAAGTCCTGAACCACCCTTCACTCTGGCTGATTCCTCCAAGAGACAGCCTCTCAAGTGACTTTCAGCACCCACTATTACATCATATTTCACCTCCATGTCTTCTGTGCCAGACAGCTCCAAATGCAGAAGACACATGGCAAGACTAATTCAGAGATTCCTGCATCTGCGTGACATCTGTCTGGAGGCATTCATCACAGAAAAAGAAAACCCGCAACAGAAGACTTTTAGCAAAAGCCTGCAGCAGTGGCATCTGTTGTCAGACCTTCTCCCCACTTAGCATTTTTACTGGAAAATACACTTAGACCTGGAAAACAAGTCATGTTGCAAAGTTTGCAAGTGCTGTGCTCCACACACAACTGACCAAGCATTAGCCATTTTGTGGCTGCTAAAACTTCACATGCTTGCCTCTAGTGGGTGCAGAAGCACGAAGATAGGGACTGCCTCATGATCAAACGACGTATTTTGGCCACAACCTAAAAAGCGTCCGACTTAAATAATGTATTGCCTACATGAAAAAGTAACTTTCTTTTTTGCTTCTACTAGTCTTCCTTTGGCTGTACTGCAAGAGGAATTAGGTGTGTAGAAACAGCCCAGCTTAACCCAGCCAAAAACAGAGCTACCTGGCATAAGAAATGAGATCATTGTTCATGATTTGCATTGCATTCATATTCCCCTAACACTGCTCTTCACACATCAGGGCACAATGCTACCTCAAAAAAACCAACAAACCAACCACTAAAACAGAACACCCTGCCCCCACAAGCCTTTTAATATCTAATACCACCAAACCATTTCACACTCTGTACAAACTAATAAAACCTATCCATAAGATTATTGTCAAATACATTGGTTATAGCATTAATGAGAACATTTTTCATTATATAACACTGAAAAATATGATCTATTGCACTTGTAAATTCTGTAATTAATTCAGAATAGAATAGAGAGAAAAACACAGCAACCAAACTGATCCATCTGTGGTAGCTTAACTTGTTTTAAAACTAGCTTTGAAAGAAGAGAACTTTCAAACGTCATGAGAAATTAAATATCCTTTCCTTCAACAGGTCACAATATTTGTTAAATTTCAAGAACTGTCGCCCCTTAGTGAAAATCACCTTTTATATGGTAAAAGCTTTAAATATTCCAAACTCCCTAGTGAATGTTGTGCTCCATGATGAAGTAGGTGAAAAGGGTCAGCAAAAATTCACCTTCAGAAACAGAACTACAATTCAAAGTTTCTATTACATTTTATATTCTCCTTGTCAGTAAATTCACTAAGACAAGTTAAGTCACAGACTATCCAAAGAACACCTTAAACATAAGCTGTGGTGACAACAAGTAAGTTGAAAGCTACAGAAATCAAGCATCTTCCCCCTGCCTTCCACAGTTATTAGCTGCCAAAATTCAAGAGAATATTTCTATTAACTATGCAAGTCACAATCTTACAGTGATGATTCTTTAAGGATACTCTAGAAGATGCAGACATTGTTTAACCATTGCACTCCATGGCATGTGAGGACTTCAGCAAGCCTCAGTTACAAGAGATGAAGAAGAGTTGATAACAGAAGCAGGACAGAAGCGCTGTGGATTCATTCCCTTATTAAAGCATAATCTGGCAAATCAATAAAAACTATTACAAGTATGAATGTTAGGACTATTTAAAGTACACACTGTTCATCTGAAAAAGGAGTCAAGCGTTCCAAACCTTATTGATTGCTTTACCAGCTAAATATCCTATTAACTTATACCTACAAAGATTAAAAAGAAAGAAGTCCCCCAAACAACCCGTTTTACAGGGCATTAGCTTTACAAACAATGGGTTTAGCAGAATGAACAACACTAACAACACTACTGAGAAATCTGTAAAGCAGCAATACACCTTTTAACTAGTCCTTTCAACAGGTATAGTCTGAGTTAACTCACAACTTCATAGCCAATGCAGTTTCAGATTTGTAGTGAGAATGAGAAATGCTGAACAGCTGATTTTTAAAAGAAAGCTGCCTCCTGGTATAAGACTGTTCAAGTAAGAGACTGTTGTACTTGTCTATGAAATCAGAGCAGTGAACCTGTTTGAAACAAAAATATTCATTTCATATGGATTAAAAGAATCAAATACATTTTGAAATTTAAGGATAGCACAAGCCCCTTAAAAGTTCTTTTTCTTGCAAAAATTTCTTTTCCTGAAAATGCAACGTTCCTCTTTTGTTAGCACTTTGGAGTTTAAAGGCCAAAAGGTTCAAAAAGCATACTAGTCATACTGATCTGACTTCAGACAGGCCTGTGTGATCCTATGCTAAACAGTTACCCTATCCTATACATCAAGTCCCAACATCTGGGTAACAGGAGAAACTGCTTCCTGCCTCTAGCAAAATGGTAGGATGAGGTTTTAAAAATAGGCAGGTTTGCAAACTCTGCAGCTATAAATATCAAACAGCTAACGAAACAGAAAACTGGAGCCAAAATTGGCTTCTAGGAGATGAGTTTTCCAAAGGCACCTCAAGCATACATCTCTCAGACATACTTCGCCTACACTTTTCTATTATTAAAGAAAGTTCATGTTTCTGGATGATCCTTAATTTCAAATCCCCCTTCCTGAATGTGAAGTGCATATCACACAACAAATGTAGATATTTTAGTTAATCAAGCAAATAATTTTCAAAATCAGTTGAAATATAGGCCAAAAAAGATCACAATTACCTTAGCATGCTTTAATTCCAGTTCTGCTAGTTCCACCAGATTTTTTCTGAATGCTGCAACTCTTCTTGTCTTAAAGTCTATCAGTTCTACAGAAAATAAAAGGAGACTCCTTAGCAGTATCCTTGCTAATGGCCTCAGCTGTTAACACACATAACATATTCAGGAAGGCAAAAGGAAAAAATTCAAGTTTAATCTCAGCACATTCTGGGCCCAAAAATGCTGCTACACAGCCGGATGAAAGCAAACC
Source organism: Serilophus lunatus (assembly GCA_013399895.1). NCBI lineage: Eukaryota > Metazoa > Chordata > Aves > Passeriformes > Eurylaimidae > Serilophus > Serilophus lunatus. The sequence goes on along the minus strand of VXBA01005221.1, from coordinate 818,426 downwards.
AGCATTGCAATTTCTCACCTCTAGGTAACTTTTTTGTGGATACAAAGCTTTTTTGAAAAAAGACTGCAATGTGGATGCTTTTAACATATAATTCTCTTATTTCATCTGCACTGTTCTTCCAAGACTGGTATGTGAAAGTCTTTAAGGAACATACTAAGCTAAAACTAGAATGAACTACAGTATGCTTTCTGCATATGCCTTTGTGGCTAACAGGATCACTCATTCTCCACTGTCTCATTTACAGGAATCATTAACCAGATTCACTGGCTCAAGCAACCCTTAATTGATAAAAACAGAAGCACATGGTGTTTAAACCTTGAACAAATGTGCCTCAAACGATGTCAGATGGCTACTAACTCACAAAACTATTAACCTAAAAAAAAAAATGACAGTAAGTTTCAGTGAAATCTCATTTCATTATTTCTCCCTTCTGTAATTTAGTATCATATGTGTGACAGACTGGAGCCTACACAGAAAAATGCATAAAACCAAACAAGATTTGTCTGCCATTACTACTGGCAGTTACCATTTTGTTTTCTAGCTTATGCATATGAAAAAAAGGGTTAACAACTAATTTGTACCTAGACTTTGCTTTGCCCAATGGAGCTATGAGGAGCCAAAGAAAAGTATAGTTTGAACTTTCTGAAATAAGTAAAGACAGATTAAAAAATAGCAGCCCTGCCTAGGAAACAGTACAAAAATGTATTATTATTAACAGCATCCTAAAATGTGTTAATTTTCAAGTAATAACATAGGATCAAGGACCACCCAAATACCTTGTTTTGCTGATTCAGAAATTTTCTCAAATTTCTGACAGCATATTTGCTGAGTCGTTTCAGCTTGCAGCACATCTTTATTTTTTGCTCTTGCTTTATCCAATGCCTTATTAGCATTTTCATAATCCACTAGTGACCTAGATCTTCTGTATAGGAGATCCTAAAACAAAGAAACATAAAGTTTGTTTAGGGTATATAGGACTCTACCCAAGGATTTTATTATATAGCAAGTAATTAGCAAAAAAATCAAATATAATTTGAGTCCTTCTTGCTGTATTTCAGTTTGTACTAAATTATTTGCACTCACAGGAATGCCCATACTAGATCAAACCCACAATGTAATACTGTTTGGTCTGCATCTTGTTTGACAGAGGCTGGCAACAGATGGCTTAGATGAAACTCCAAAAAGCCTAAGGCAGCAAATCATGGGAAATTTCACAGCTTCTTAGAATAGAAACAAACTACATTTAGATTATGTACTTTAAATATAGAGGGCCCAAGAAACAGCAGTAACATTTTTTTGTGCAAGTTATTGCTGTGATCATCTAACCACAGACATTTTCTGTCCAGTGTTTCCTCATTCTGTGATGTTATTTAATCATCTTACATCAAACAACAGTAAGAACAGAATTTTCTGTAGGTGCAGAATATCAAATTTGGCCCATGTGTTTTTCTATCAACACTAGTAGATCATATGGAGTATCCGTTTTCATATTTAAAAAAAGGTAGAATTGCTTGTAATTACAAGCACCAAACGCACTGCAAACACAAGAACAATTCACCAACAGCTCTTCACTGTTTTTGTTACACTGCATGACTTGGCCTTGACAAGTGGCTCACACGTCCATGCAGCAAGTCCCACACTCAACAACTGCATTGTTACTCCCCAGATGATACAAGAGGGATACAGGTTTTACAGTTAAGGGAGAAATTACAGGCTAGAGGTGGCAGCATTTAAACCTATCTATATTGTGTGTTTGTCAAGATGATCCCTTATCACTGTCTCCTTTTTTGGTGTGTTAAACACGATTTCATTAAACAAAACCCCATAAATTCACCTTAGCAGCTTGAGATTCCCTAAGGTAATATTTCAGAAGATCAGAAAGTTTAAGATCTTCATCAGCAGATACCCGAGCCTCAATTTTCTGGAAAAACAAAACAAAACACCACCACCAAACAAAATACCAGTAAGTAAAAGCATCAATTTAAAAATCCAGACTTTGGGTATTCACTTGTATGACACAAATTCAATGTAAAATATACAGTACATAACAGACTGTCTTTTTCAAAAGCTAAAATCAGGCATTAATGACAGAATACTTAAGATGCTGAATGAGCAGCAGTATTTGGATTTTGTATTAAAATGTAAGCAATAACCTACTATGTGAGCAGTAATTGACAACTAGCTTTCTATCTTAAACACTGCCATTTTTCCCCCAATATCAACTATATATTTATCATACACCAGAAGAACCACAGAGAAACAAAAACTTGTATTAAGAGTTGCACAAGAAGTTTTATGTTGTTGAGATCAAAGGAAAACAAATTTTTCAATGCACCTTTGCAGACAAGTTGTATAACTGCTTGTACTAAATGGTCTAAAGGACCAATAAATTAATTTGCTTGTATTTGAAACAGGCATTTATCTGAATTTAGAAACAGAAACCAGAGGTGCATTTTTTAATCCCTAATTTAAGAAAAATAATTTCAAAAATGCAACATTTTGAGTCAAAGCAAATTAATTTTCTTTAAAGTGTGCATTTATGCAGATACAATTGTCTATTAGGAAATGCACACATTTTTCATTTAAAAGTTTTCTTGATACACGGCATAATCCTTTCTCTATCAAGCCAGACAAATAAGGCAAAAGAGAGAGGACACTTGAAAATTTTCTTAGAAGCATCAGTATTTCTGAGTCAAATAATTACAGAAACAGATCTTGGCTCCAAAAAAACACAGCATGAGCACTTTTTTTTGCATTAAAGACCACACTTCTTCGTTTCTTTTATCCGTAACAAGTTCTGTGATGCCCAATACCAGTATGGAAGAGCTCTGTGCATTTTAAAGGAACAGAAGCTTTACTGGTGTATTACAGAAAGACTGCCTAAAAATGTTTGGTAAACTGAAGACTCCTAAGGTTCAATAATTTTACAAAACAGATGAACTAAATCTTATGCTTTCTCATTCCATACTGCACATTGCTTAAATGCTCCATATTGAAGCATCATAAAACATCTGCATATTAACATCTAGTGAACACAAGACTTTGTTTCATGGTACATACCCTTGTTTTGTCAAATAACTCTGACACCTTCAGAAAAAACCTGTACAAAGGAGACAGCTTATATTACAACATTAATTTGAACAGTCTAATTACTTTCTAAAACTTACAATATAGTCTACATCTGGCAATGAAGAGTGCAAAGGTGCTGCTTAGAACTGTAATTTGCAGAACTCTAGGGAACATACTAGTTTCAAACTGTGGCACTTCAAACATCTGGGAACTGTGCAAGTAAGAAAAGGCAGAGGACAAACAAAATGTAACACATGGATGGTTTCTAGTAAAGAATAACTGCACAGGTCCTCAAGGATTCTTTATGCTTCTGGGAATTAAGCCCCAGGCACCAGCATTGTGGTTAATGGCCTTACACTATTATCGAGTGTCCTTTACTTAAATTTGAATGTACTTTTCTTCACACAGTAAACATGTGGCACTTCTTCATCACAAGAGAAAATTCAGTTTAACAGCAGACTGAATTACAGTCAAATTAGACTACTCTGACGGAAGACAGATGCCATTTCTGACCCACCCTAACAGACTACAACAAATATCAATATTATTGTCAAAGTAATTGATATGTAAGCTATCACCACATTTGGAAGTACATAATTGGAATTCAGGTAAACTAATAAAATTAAGTTAACTTTCTATTCATCTCGTACCTGTCATCACACTAATGAACTACACATGCGTGTTACCATGCACTGACATAACTTGAAGTGAGTTAACTGAATTTTACTTTCAGATATACCAAACTTCATCTTCAAGCAAAAAAGATCAAATGACAAACAGCTGCACACAAAGACCCTCTTCTGTTTTCAGAGTTCTGGGGATCTCTGCAGATTCCTTTATTTTCCTGAAGGCAGTAAACTTGCCAGAACAGCACAACTATTTTTCAAGATGTTGGTACAGGGCACACACAAAAAAAAATGTGTATACTCAGACTGAGACCTGTGCTTGCTGCACATGTTGAAGCACTTACAACATTTTAAAAAACTGGTGAAAGAATTGGGGTTTTTTTCTTAGTCTGTGAGGACTTTTCCATCTCAACTGTGTAATTTCCTACAAACTGCAGAATACTGCATTTTTTTACAGACAAATATTAAAAATATTTAAAGCAGCCTGTTACAGAAATTAAATACTAGAGAGAAAATATCCTAATATGATTAAGCTGTTAAGAAATTCTGATCTTCTCATAACAAGAGCTACCAATCTCAGCAGGTCACCATTAAAACTGCTACTTAGCAAATTACCCCGTAATTTGTTAACAGTGTCTTACTTGCAGATATCTGTGGAGTCCTGCGTTCCTAATGCGTATAATGAAGACCCAATTCTATTGTAATCATCTGCCACATCTGGAAAAACAAAGAAGCAATTGTTTTACTATCTCATTCCTCTTCTTTCTGAAAAATTTGAAGCTCCCCTCTTTCTTCAAGACTAAGTATTTTTCTAAAAGGACAGGCTTTAACACAAAAGCAGAAATACAATTGCAACCATGTCACTTGTTGAGGGGATAACTTCACATAATAAAAAATGGTCCTCTCACGAAATTGCACAGCCTGTAACTTACCTAGGAGTATTTTATACAATAGAACCTGCTGAGTAAAACCTAACTTTGTTAGGTTTTATTTTGGTGGAAGATGTACAAACTCAGTGGTTAAAGTCTGGATTTAAATCTGAGTTTAAAGTTACTTGAAAAAAAAAATAGTAATCACAGTTTAATAACACCAAAAAGTCTGTGTGCTTGAGAGCAGTAAATTAACTACAAACTCCAAAGTACCAAACTACCAGTGCTGTATGCACAACACATTTTCAGCACATGCCTGATTTTCAGGAAACTTGTTGCCTCATCAACAAGCAGTCACTGGTTAAAGTAGCATTAGTGCTAAAGCACTTTGAACAACAGAATTAGGAGCAGTATTTGTAAGAAGGCTGCAAAACTTAAGTAGTGAGATATTGCTATATAGTAATCATAAAAATCTCTGCACACATGACTTTTTTAAAGAGCTTTGAGTATCGACTCAGTAGATAATGAAAATTCTAGCAGATCCAAGCAATAAATGTGAAAATACATTTGCTTGTTATTTGTGGTATCTATATGCCTTTAAGCAGAATTTTGTTTTTTTAAATAACACAGCCTTGCTTCAACACAGTGAGTGGGCCAACTTCCACTCAATTCATCATTCCAGATATCAGCAGTGCAGTTGATTACAGTGAAGAATGGTATTAGGAAGGTATTAAAACCTCCCCTTCTATTCTTCCCATTTCAACATAGATTTTCTGCTGGAAACAGAAAGAAATAGCAAATCTTTGCAAGCCCTGCAGTTCTCCGTCAATCATGAGTTACCCATAAATCATCAACTGTCCATTTCCAAAACAGGCTTCCCAGGTCACTAATCTACTCCTCTAGCCAGAATTTCAGAAGGTGCTATTTGTCCCAATTTGCAGTTTGACAAAAATTGTCAATAAACATCCTATGTGATTTGAGTCTGAAAACCACTGAAGCTTTCTCACAAGTTTTACCAATCCTTTCCTACCAGATCCTCTACAACGTCTTTTCAAATCATTTTCTTGCTTCTACAACCAACATAAAAGGCTTTTCCACTGTGTGAATGAATCTTGACACATAACTACTATGAAGTTCAGTTATCATTTTAAGAAAGCAAACGAAAACACCAGAAACCACTTTGGGTGGGAGCTGAATGCAGCAACAGGGCCCCTTAGTACTTTATTAAGCCATAACTGTCTATCTCCAAGCAGAGATCTTAAAGCTACAAGATTCAGCTTTCACACAACAATAAGAGAAGCATCTGAAGAACTCGGTAAACTCTTGGTTTAATGTCTCATTCAATATCCACTTTAGAGATCTTATCAATGGAGATTCATAAAAGGTTTATGACCTGCTTTTGTGTGAACTATATTACTGTAGACAACAAGAATTGAATCTGTAAATCAGACACAAGCTTCAAGAAAGTAGACAATCTGGTAGATCAATTTTGATTTATCTAGGCCCAAAAGCTTAAAATTAAGGGCGACACAGGTCAGTATTCTCTGAATAAGCACAGTAATCCTAAACCAAACACAACAGTCCTAACCCAAAGATTTTTCATTTTCTCAAATAAATGCACTGCACTTCAGAAGACTATTCAGAGCTTCCATAAATCACAGTAGCCAGCACTCAGCTCAGGAAGAGAAATCAATAGCCAAGTGGAAAATCTTGTCTCAGTAAAAAAAAGAGGTCCTGCAAACCAAGCTACTGATCTAGTCTCCACTCTAAACAGATGAAAAATGGAAATTCAGTCTAGAACTAATGTCTCAAATAGGAGTTTGCTACTAGAAAAGGTAGCTTTGCCAGTGAGGTAATGCAATGCCTAGTGGGCCAAGAAATTGCACTCTGATAAATTCAACCTCATCCAATCAAGAACAACTTCACTAGGTGTAAAATCACACAGACTGCTGTATTACTCACCTCTACACCTTAATGACTGAGAATCAGACTTCAAAAACATATTAATACATAACGTGTGTTTCACTTCAAGCAGACAGCATGAAGAATCAAGGTATCTTTAGTGCCCCACCAGGCTGTTCTTACTCCATCTAGTCTACTACAGCAAAGCCTAAAGTTTGAGATTTAGGTTATCTGAAGGCTACATTTGGAGAAATAAATCCACTTTCCACATGCAAAAAGAAAACTAAAAATTACTCCTCATAAACAACTCCTGTACACTTTAACTAGTACTACTTTCACGCTCTTAAACTCACTTTTATGGGATCTTGTCATTTTATCTGATTTGGCAGAAGCATCTTTGACTCGGTTGTGATATTCTACAAGGAACGTTCTTTCATGTTCAAAGAAGTCATCTACATCCTACAGAAAAAAACAGAATCATTAAAAACAAGAATTTTACTCACTCTCTAGAGAGCAATTGCAAAGTAAATGTGCACATTTCACTGTTGCTGTGACAGGAAATGCAATCATTTTTTATTGTCTAAAACACTATTTATGTAAACTGATTTCTTCTTCACTTTATATCATGAGCTGTATTTCTATGAAGAATTTAATAGAAATTAAGAATTTGTAACAAGCATCTCAGAGGTCTAGATGACTAAACATGAAGGAAATAATTTCACTACCTACCAGAAAGCCACCAAAGGGTGACAGAAAAATAGAAAACATCTTAAGTACTTAATAAAAGGCCATCTACTTAGAAAAGAGAGAGAATGGATGAAAGTCACCCAGTTGCACAGACACTGTGGTTACAGCAGATATGATAGGCTTCTTTCAATTTGGTAAATTTTAGTATTTTCTGTATTATAATTTGAGATACTTGATGCATATTTACTTCTATAAACACTCTAAAGTAACACAGATGCTCAATGCCATGGAATAGCCTACAACATGGGCTTTGAACAATGTGCTTATCTGGACTTTCTATTTTTCTATGACTAATCCATGGCTATATTCACTTTCTAGCAGCTTCAAAACTCAAGATTTTAAAACAAGAAGCTTTAACTCCTGCAAACTGCTCACAAATGGGAAGTTACCTGTAGAAGGAAAGGAGATGAAAAGTCATACTCTGCAGAATTTATGCTTGTTACAAAATCGATCTTGTCGCTTTTGGAAAAGTCAAAAATAAATTGATTTTTTTTTTCCTCGCTGTTACATTCTTGTATCTAATGAGAAAAATCATATCATCTGCACTGCTGCTTTTAGCTTTGAAACAGTACAAGAATTCTACAAGGCTGGTAAAATTCTGTGTTATCAACTTCTGAACTGAAGCAGTTGTCAAACCTAGTTCTCCTCCCCACTATATAAAATGGCAGGCAAGAATGAAAAAAAAAAACAAGCCAAAACAGACTATCAATTATTTATGGATTAAAAAAAAGCTTCATTTCAGAAAACAGGGGAAAGAGCACTGAAAGCCCTCTTTCACATAAGAAAGTTCTTACTTATCTTGCATCTGGGCCACAAGTTTTTTCCCATGATCTTCCACTAATTATTATGGTAGATGTCACTACAAAAATCCCATTTTTGTAACTATGTGAAATTCTGCTTCATTAAAAAAGGCCACAACTATGTTAATACATTTTAAATCTTGATAGGTGAAGCAATAACTACCTTTACTCCTGAAACAATGACACCATCTGCTGATTTCACCATATTTTTGAAGAAGTCTTCAAGTTTCTCTTTCTTATTTTTCCCCCGAACACTCAGCTGAAAAACATTTATCAAGTTCATTACTTTTCTGGAGGCAATAAAAGCTTTAAAAACATTAAACAGAACTACATACCATAACTTGCTGCACCTAAATCAGTTTTCCTGTTCTCTGCTTAGTCTTATACTCTGCACTAATGGGGACAGAACACCATGCATTGCATCCAGAATGACAGGCTACCTCATTTAGTACATTGCTCTTTATCACCTATAATACTGTTCTAGGAAGAAGTTAAAAAAAAAAAAAAAAAAAAAAAAAAAGAGTGGCACCATTCCAGCACCTACAGATAATACAAAGTGTACATTTCAGTATTTATCATGCACAGAGCTGCTCAGTTAATGTAACCATGTTTCGCTCTTAGGTGTGGAACATCAGATCTTTGACTTCCAGAGGATAATGCTGGTTTCAGCTTCCTCACACTCCTCCTGTCCATCTCAGTTTGTCCAGTTTAGGTAACTGAGTTCCTCAACCATTAAACACTTCTAATTTCTACATCAAGCAACAGAGGAATCTTTGTAACATATTGTGAATTAAGTATGTGCAAGTCCTTTCCATTATCTCAACTCAGTATGTAACATGGATAGCCACACTAGTCCAACAGTTAGAAAAAAAACAAATTTTCACTTACATCATTTACAAAACCATTTTATCAGAACATTTCATAAGAAATTCTGTCTACTTTTGTTAGCAATAGAACTTATACCACAGTTCCAGATCCTAAAAATTAGTGTTCCATCTTCGTTAAACCATTCTTCTTCACAATAACAAAAATAAAATTCAGTGAGAGTGGGAAAGTATAGTATCATGTGAAATCATCACCAAAGCTCATCTTTTTAACACTGGATATACTGGATTTCCATGAATATTTCTGGTGCTGAGGTTAGAGCAAGGTGCATTTGGTTCCCCAGGTAGCAGAAAATTAACTTCTACAGACTAAGTGAATTTCAAACTTTTAGAGTACAAATATGTCTGGTATGATGGAATTGATGTAATTTGCTCCAGGAGGTAATGCCCTCTTAATCAATTTTCCATCCTACCATAAAAGTACATCTTGACTTCTCTTGCCAGCAATTCAGTTTTCAATACTCACATCCTGATTATATTCCAAGAACACATGGAAATTTAAATCCTTTCTCAAAATAGGATGTGCTGCCACACGACACAAAAACACTTCATGCATTGCAACTGTCTTCTTGAATATTGCCAAATATTCGCTAAAAACAAGAAAAAAGACAGACATAAGAATTTCATATGAAACAATTAAGTCTGAGATAAGCCTAGTGAGCACCTTTAAGAGATCCTCAGTAAGGGTATAAAATTGTAAGCAGATGTAATAGAGTTTATCACTTCAGTATTAGATATAGACATAATTAAATAGTACAGTGATAACACTAGAGAGAAATTTGAAGCCTGAACACATTACAGAGAGACTTTTGATGAAGAGTCAACAAATACACTCCAATTTTTAAGGTTAGCTAACATACACTGGTTTGCTGAAAGTGTAACCTCATTTCATTGTCCTTTCCCTGGCACTCCAAAAATCAAGAAACTGAAGTACATACTACAGTCACTACGCACTGATGTGCAAATTCCTTCCTCCCCATCTCCATCCCCATGCCCATTTGCACCCTCCTTACTTATGTAAATGTTCATGTGGGTTTTGTTAGCTGTTTATTTCACGTTAGAGCACCTAGCCTTTTTGAGCCAAAGCTTACGTTGATGTCTTGCTTCATTCACAGTGTTTCTAAAAATGAAATTAAGTGTGGCCTTTGGATACAATCAAAGAAAATCACGTGTAACCCTAACAATCACATAGTTGCCCAGGTCAGCCAACTCAACTTCAAAGCAATTACTCACTTGTGATTTAATTAAGAGGAAAGCATTCTCATCGATACAAGTTTGCTAGAATTCACTTTGCTTTGCAAATTCAGTGAATAAGACATAACTCATCTAAAAATGAGGAAGGGCTCTTTTTCCCGTTCTGAGGTCAAACAGTGAAATTATAATCAACACTTTTCCTTCCACTATGTGCAAGGAGGTTAAGATTTACATACCAGCAAACCAGCAGGGCCAGTGTTGGGAGATGTTTGATCTCAGTGAGAGTAGTAGTCATTCAGTGAAGACAAAAAAGGAGGATGCAGAGGATGGAGGTGGCAGTAGAAGAAACCCAAAGTTTTCTGTGTTATCCAACCCCTAACCAGACCACAAGAGAATCATGATCAGGGCCGCTGGAAAACCAGATTCTTTAAAATCTATAGTGTTCTGCTAATTTCCAGTTTTCTGCATATGAAGTGTATATCTACTCTGCTATAAATGAGGTTGCACATATCACTAATACAGAGCTTTTTAAGACATTTGGTCACAGCAGCTTGTTTGGAGAGAAAGCAGCAGTTCTAAGATTTCTATGTACTTTTCTTGCCAATTCAGAGCTCTTGATAGAAGCAGTCTAGAAGCAGCGTAAATATACACTTGAAAACTGAAACCAATGACAGGAAAAAGATCAAAGAAGTGAATGCATGATAAGGAAAATGGACGAAGCAAGGAGAAACTTCACTGTGTAACTCAATACGGAACAAGAAGCCTCAGAGCAGGTATTTCAATATAAATTAAATTCATATTACAGGAAAATACTTTTTTCAGGAAGTATATTCTCCTTGTGAAAAAAAAAACCAACAAAAAAACTGTTAAAAGAGATATTTTCTAGTAATCTTCCTATTTCTTGTGGAAGAGAAGGTTGGCATGTACGTTTACAGTACCAACCACATGCAAAGCTCCCTACTTCAATCCCTGTATGTATAACCTTTAAAGTCTCATTGCACTTATAAAATGTGGAACACCAAAACTAAGAAAGATAGAAGTTATCTCCTCTCTTTGCAGACGTTCTGTGAAGAAAAGGATTTGACTTGTTTCTTTCTCTTACAGAAGAATGTCCAAGGACAAGCTGATTTATTTTTCGTGTTTCAGAAGATCTTCCATGAAATTATTTCTAAAATTTTCCTAATGGCACTGATCATGATCACTAAGATTAACCCTGGTTATGTAGCGACTGGATTCTCAAACCTGCATCTCACAGAGGGAGTGAAATCAGAAATATGGGACAGCAAACAGCTCTGAAAGTCTTGGGGTATAAATAAATCAAGTAGTAATCAAGTCTACATACGCCTCCAGTTCTTGTTTCATCTTGGTGAATTCTTCTTTAGTCATTGATCCTTCCCCTTCTCCAAGTTTCTGCAATTTTTCCCTGGAGGCATCAAAGTCAGGCCTGGGTGGTGCCGGTGGAATCTGGAATTGAATCCAATTTTTTTTAATCTCTCATCTTCTCAGTCAAACAACACCTATTCAGTACAGGAACTGTAGACTGCCTGAAGCATTTTAATACATGGCTCTCTCGTTCATCATTCATTACAGCATTTCAGGATAAAGTCTCTCATTCATGAGTTATCTGTGCTGCATTACTATACCAATTTTGGTCAAGTGTCCTTGAAGATTACTGAAGTATTAACCAATGGCTTCAGTTTAATTACAACAGAAACCAAATAATACCTAGCTTTCCCATGACGAATTAAAACTTGAGATCATTATTTTCTAATTAGTTTGGGTTTACCTTATTTGGTAAAGATTATTTCTTGATACTCAAAACTTTAAGTCAAGAAAACCATTCCCTATTGTTTGCAGACATTAGCTGTTTCTTGCAGCACTGCTGACATTAAAGATGCATCTGTTGAAATAACAAAGGGCACAGTAAACAAGTCTCTAGGTTAATCTTATAATACAGTATATTAACATTGAAAATGCAAAGACCATTGTCAAACTAATCCTGAACTGCTGTCAGGAAAGGGACACAGAACAAAGCTAAACTATGCTTAAACTTTAGTGTATTGACACTGGCCCATTACATTAACACATTATAAAAAAAGGAAAATCCAGCATCTAGACAGTCAACTGTCTGAAACTAGTTATTTCCACACTGAAGGTCTAGTCACTTCAAATAGCTTTGAAAAATAGACTAAGAAAAGACTATCTCAAGAAGGGTATGACACATCACAGATTATACTCATCATAATGTACCCGCTAATGAATTAGAAATATCTCTTTATCTTCTGAATCAGCAGACATCCCCCAAACACAAAATGAATACCTAACTTTCACACCAAGATGACAAATATTCCTATTTGCAATTAACAGCACCCATTTTTAATATGTAGCATCATAAGGTGACCATTTCAAGACCTCTAGTGTTCCTGGAGGCTTTACATAAATTTCAAACCATAAGTTATTGTGTATTGAGGTTCTCTGCAGTTCTACACGGTATTTGGATTTTTTTTCCTCATTTTATGGTAAAATGATTCTGATTTTTGTCATGAAAACTGAAAAAGTCTAATTACTTCATGCTGCGATTCCAGCTAAAACAAAGGCAACGTAAAAGATGTAACTAAGTTAAATATTAGCTTGCAAAAACAATACCACCAAGTTATACAGCTCAACTATCTCCCTCACTTTTAACCCAGTAGCCTAAAAATGCACTTGGAGACAGATTAAACTACTCATTCCCTAGGAGAGAAAGGGAAAAAAATATGACAACTACTCTAACTTTCCTCCAAGCTTACTTGAACCATTAAATTTCTGTTATTGTGTAAAACTAAATATTAGAGAAGTTGATCTGACTTTAGCAGGAATGAACACCTGCTGTTTCCACTGCATTTAAAAGCAGTCTTAAGCACTTTTGATACAGCCCACAAAAAATGATGCAGATAAACCAAAGAACACCAGTACTTACAATATAGCCAGCATAGTCCTCATTCTCAACAAAAGAATCGTGAAGCCAAATAAACTCTTCATGTTGCCGGACAACAGAAAATTCATTTTGTTTGAAATTTGGTAAAGAACTCTGGAAGGGAAAAAAATAGGTAGAATTATGATGAGGGGGGCAAACACAACAGAAAAACCAACAACGTTTTCCGTTACGAGAAACACCTTGAAGGAACAACAAAAACATCCCTAGAAAAATAACTGAATCATCTAAGAAAGGATTTGACACCAAAAATAGCTCACTCAGTAGCAATTACCCTCATCTTAATTAATGCAGCAGTCAATTGCCGCAGGTTGCCCAAAGAAGTTGTGGAGTCTCTGCTCTTGGATGTATGTTTCATATCTTTATCAATTTAATCCTGGAGTTCTGTTTAGTACCTTTATCAATGTGGATGAGGAATCGATTGGATCCTCAGTTAATCTGCGATAGATGACACCAAAAGTTGGGTGGGAGTGTTGACCTGCTGCAGGGCAGGAAGGCTCTGCAGAGGGATCTGGACAGGCTGGATCCACAGGCTGAGGCCAATGGCATGAGGTTCAACAAGGTGAACCATTGGGTGCTGCCCTTGGGTCATGATAACCCCAAGCAGCACTACAGGCCTGGGACAGAGCAGCTGTGAAACTGCCTGGTGGAAAAGGACCTGGGGATGCTGGTCAACAGTGACAGAACATGAGCCACCAGTGTGCCCAGGCAGCCAAGAAGGCCAATGGCATCCTGGCTTGTATCAGAAATAGTGTGGCTGCAGGGCCAGGGAAGTGATTGTCCCTCTGTGCTCGGCACTGGTGAGGCCACACCTTGAGTGCTGTGTCTGGTTCTGGGCCCCTCACTACAAGACAGACACTGAAGTGCTGGAGCGTGTCCAGAGAAGGGCAACAGAGCTGGTGAAGGGTCAGGAGCATAAATCTTGTGAGAAGCAGCTGAGGGAGCTGGGGTTGTTTTGCCCAGAGAAAAGGAGGCTCAGAGGGGACCTTACTGCTCTCTACAGTCACCCGAAAGGAGGTTGTAGCAAGGTCAGGCTCAGTTTGTTCTACCAGGTAACAAGTAACATAATGAGAGGAAATGGCCTCAAGTTGTGCCAGGGGAGATTTAGACTGGATATTAGAAAAAACTTTCCTTACCAAAAGGGTTTTGGAATGGGCTGCCCAGGGAAGTGGTGGAGTTACCATCCCTGGAGGTATCTAAAAAGACATGTAGATGTGGCATTTACAGACAGGGTTTAATGATGCTGGGTTAATGGTCGGACTCAATTATCTTAGAGGTCCTTCCCAACCTAAATGCTTCTATGATTTTATATTCAATACCCAAATGGGACAAGTCTTGAGTAAAGTGCTCTGGGTCATCCTAACTAAATGGTGAGAGTGAGGGAGGAGATGGGATTAATGATCCTCAGACACTTTATTCAACTTTAATTGTTCCGTCACTCTGCAATCAATAAACATTCAAATCTAAAAAGAGAGGAAAGCCATAAACAACACTAACTAAAAATGATTCCTGAATGTAATTCCATCACCAAATACGTTTTTAGAATCTGAAATCATAATAAAAGCTAACTTACTAAAAAATCTATATTGAAGAATATTCATGTGTTTTAAAGATTATGCCTGCAAATAGGATAATCAATAAGCATAGGAATGGCATGACAACACATCTGTATAAAAAAATGAACGTAACTTTCTTCTGAACAGTTTTTTAACCTCAACTCTTTAGTCACATTTTTCTAAAGCACTGCAGCTACACAGTCTCTTAAACATGAGATAATGCTACTTCCTCATTTCCTCTGGATTGTGTTACACTTTAACAAACAGTTTAAATAAGCTTTTTTTTGTATATAATTAGGAAAGTGGTGAGTGTACAAACCCAAGTTTTTACCTTTGTATGAACAGTGAATTTCACTTTATCCCTCTCACTGAGTGCATCTGAGATATCCACTTGCAGAGCTGCATCAGTCTGGAGATCTACATTTATTGCTCTGAGCTAAACAAAGAAAAATCTATTTAGCTTAATTTTAAAAAGTTAACTGTATTTTTTCTTATTCTTCTGTTGAGAACACTGATCCTGCAGTGCTGAAGATAGATTACAAGAAAATCCCAACATTACAAGATTATTTCTAGCAGAAAAAGAAATTCCAGTAGCATTCCTTATGGCACAAATGACCATATAAATAATAATTTCCTTTACAGTAGTCCTTGTTAGTGCACTATTTTCATTTCTGTATATTGTTACTTTGTTAGTAATTGAGATGGCGAAGACTAAGTACATTTACAGACAGCAGCAAGTTTGGTAGGTTTTCCCCTTCATTTTTCTCTTTACCCCCACTCTTCTGAATTGACAACCTGCTGTAAGTAAATGTTCCTGCAAAGGTAATTATATAAAGATACTAAAAGTTGGAAAGATACTTTTAAGGAGAAAAGTAGTCCTCTATTTCAAAGAAGCAAGAGCTGGCAAAGATCAGATTTACTCACATTGTCTTACACTATTTTTCTGTTTAATATTTCTCATGATATGTTGGAAAAGCTTAAAAAGAATATCCTGAACTCTACAGACCCAAGTCTTCTTGGACATATTTTTCTGAAAAACCCCAACAGAAAAAACTCAAACCCAAGATTTCAGTCTCTTCAAAATAAGCATGAGAAATGGCAAAAGTGCAAGGAACACATGTATTTTTTCTACAAGACATGAAACTTGAACTTTCACAAAATTCCAGAGTCAGATCAAAAAAAATGAGACAACAAAATACAGAAAAACTGGAATATTATCTTGGCATCACAATATTTGACAGTAACTGGCTTTGACAATACTTGATGCAACTAACCTCATCTAGACCCCAACCTGAAATTCAAGTCCCTTCGTCCTTGCACCCTTGCTGTTTAGAGGAATTTGTCCCATGACAATTTCATCATCATGACCAACAGACACCCAGAGTATTTTTACAAGCACTAAGGCTAACTCTGAAATCTTCTCCAATCTATGGTCAAAAAATATTTCAATGTCATGCTCTTTTTACAGAGCTACTGTCTTCTTTGATGCTGCATTTTTTTCTAGAAATATCCCAATCTACCATATAAAAATATTTTGCCTTACAAAGATACAAACCTTTTCCACATAAATCTTTTCAGGATTGCATTTTTAAATCTGTACTTAAGTACAAAATGCTTTAAGTATCAACAACACACAGCAAGAAGGGTAGGAGCAGATTTTGGAGGTAACCCTGTGAGGCACTGGGATGGCACTAGGAGAGAGAGAAACACCAACTGCCACATCTTGTTTTCCATCAGTTATCTTTGTCTTAAATCACAGCGGTCAGGTCCCACTCCAGTTTTGTTGTTAACTGCGAAGCCTGGGCCTTTCCCTACGTAGCAGCCACCAGACTAATGTTATCTTAGAATTAGTGTATTAAAGTAAAAACCCAAATCACACAGAGCAGCACATTCTGCTGGGGCAGCAAAATGTAACAGTTCAATAGCTATTACACAACTAGTAACAGCTTTTCCTCACAGCAAAGCTGGAAATCATTACAACGACCACACGGTAACACATTCACACACGTGAGTCAGGCACAGCCTTTTGGTTTGTTTTCCCAAGGTTTAGGGGGTCACAAAGGCCTATTATCATGGCACAGTCCCTTGCAGGTCACTTCTCACAGGCAGAATCTCCCAGCTCCTACTGAGTTTGCAGTGTTCTTAACATTTATTTTAGAGATGAAAAATATAATGACATGCCAATGTCTCCCCTGTGTCTCGACACCACATTTTTGAGCATGTAGAAGAGGGGTTTGTGGGTACACTGTCTGGGGTACTCTTTGGTTTTCTCCAGTACCTCAGAAAACATCAACAGAGTAATCTCAGCAAATAATCTGGATTATCTAAATGGTATTTTGTAGTCTTTCACAGGTCACAAACATTTCTACCAAAATACTTTTTCACCTCCCTTTTTTTTTCTTTTTTTACAAAGTGGTACTACACAAAATTCTAAGATCCAGTGTAACAGCTGATCAAGTCTGTCACTAGAGCAGCTCACCCTGGTCATACACACTACTCACAACCTTAGGCACAAAACTCTTAACTGTGCTGAGAAAACTAAGAACTAAACGTGACAACTTCACTCATGGCACACAACTGTAAAGGACTATTTGTTTGACTTATACTGAGTTAAGTTTGTAACAGTTTTGAAGAGTTTAATCAAATGTTAAATTATGCTGTGTAGCCTGATTGCCAATAGGGAACGTTTTCATCTGCAATGGTAATGAAGCATTTATGAAAGGTGTCAAAGACAATCAGAAAGTTGAAGGACTTTAAGCGTATTCACGTGACACAAGGTTCACATTGCATTGCTGGAAATTGAATCTGCAAATAGCATCACACGACAAATTTAAGCAAACTCTTCATCACTACTTCCAAAAGAAAACTGCCACCAATAGATGGTTTTCTAGTCACAAAGGAAGTAGAAAATGAAAAACTAAAGCAAGTCTGATATGGATGGAAACTGAAATGAAAGTATCTTAAAGTGTGGAAAAAACCAGAGATAATACACAGTCCCTTTTTATCTTGCACCTTTCCAAGTATAATACAGACAACATCACACAATTTTATGCTTAGATACGTACTCTATATCCATGCTGAACAACTTGCAAAACAGAAACTAATTTAACTTAGCTATTTTACAGTTTTCTATATTTTACCAAGAAAGCCCCTGTTTTATCCAAAGGGACGAGAAAATACGGGAAGCCAAAACCCAGGCTAAGTGATGTTAGAGCACTAAGAGAGAACACAAGGAGAGGATTTAGCATTAAGCTCTTGCTTAAGGATCAATTACACTTCAAATTATAATGGAAGGTGGCGATAGAGGCCAAGGAAACAACCAAACCTTACATTCCTAGGTAATGTCATCCATTATCAGCAACTTGCATGTTCTCAGCCCTTTCAAAAATCTCAAGAGAAAAGGGACCCTTTCTTCAGCGGGCTCTTCACACGCAAATAAATACACAGAGCAAGGGAACAAAAAGTACCTTGACAACAAAAGCTTACAAAGTGTCTTCAGAGCCTTAAGTTTCCAACAGACCTGTTCTAAAGGATAGCTCATTTCCCCCTGAACGAGTAGACAAAGGTGTTAGCCAAGTCAGCTGAAGTTTATATGGACATAAAACACACAACATGGTCCTAGTAGAGCTTTTCAAAGCACATATTGTTTACGTTGAAGAGAGCAGAAAAATCCCCACGGGAACTACGCTACTCCAAGTGAGCTCAATAGTATCTTAAGTGAAACTCAGAAAAGCAATTCCCACAAGTTCATTTTATGCAGACCATTCATAATAAGTTCCTTCTACAGACCACCCACTGCTGCTTCCTCAAAGATGATTCTCAGTGCTGTTCTGCAGTTCTCCGGAAAGGGCTCCATGTGGTAGAACACAATTGTTTAAAAATTCCTGTTCCGTGTGGCATCAGCATAAACTCCAGCCCTCTTTTCATCCCATCACCCCAAAGTCATACTTTACACAACTGCAGATGACAACCGTGATCCTGCAGCACTAAAAGTGCAGAAGTACAGCTGTCGCAGCAATATCTGAATTCTACAGGGGCGAGAGCACTGATTTTCAAAACTGAAAGCTCAATTACTCCAACCAGAAGTTGCCACACATGCTTTCAAATAAAGGCTCGAGCTATTAATTTTTTAATTGCAAACACAGGAAGGCAACAAATAAGAACCAGGGAATCACTTTATGAAAAGATGTTTATTTTTACTACCTCTACTAAGAAAAAAAAAAAGGAAGATTAAAGCACAGCAAACCCATTCAAGAACAGATTGCCATATTGCTTTTGATTAATTGCCTGTATGACAATCAAAATCATGCAGATAAAACCCTCCATTTTAACCCCAGGGATTTACGTAGTAGTGAAAAAATTAAACCCCCAGAGTGACTGATGATTGAAAAAAGAAACCTAAAAAAAATAGGGAAATGAGGAGGACACTGTTCTGGCTTAATTCCTCAGTGCTGGATGAAGACGGGGGAGGGAATAAAAAGCCTGCACTTGGCCAAGTGAGATGATGATGGAAGTTGTACAACAGTACAAACAAGAGTGCTAAGAGATTTCTTAAGGCTTTCAAATTACCTCGTGAACTCTGACGACCTGTAGCCTTAGAGGGAAAACTAATAACCAACCAAACAAACAAGCTTCACACGAGATCAGATCTGCATTGTTATGTTCTACGTGCACCTTCAGATAAAGACAATTTAACTGCGCACACCAAAGCCTGTTCCTAAGTACCAGGGCCAAGCTATGTAAAATACAATTCCACAATTAACACGTTCCGAAGACACTCAAAGGACAACAACAAGTTTCACCTTCTCTCTTTGTTATCCAGTATTCTTACTGAAGTAGCTGTATAGGCAAAAGCTCTACAGTAGCCAGAATTGGCCTGATGCAACATTAGTATGCTTTTTTAAAATTTCTGGTCATAAACTGGAATGTGAAATACCTAATTTCGACCACATGCATACAGTCAAAAATGTTTTGATACTTAACACTGTATCTGACACCCGAGTATGGCATACACGATAAAAGGTTGTACCAACACGGTGTTCCTCAGATTTTTGTATGTTTAGTAATATCCTGTATGTAGTGACTTCATTAACCACCCAAAGCAAAGGCAACCTAAGCAACCCCAAAGCTTCTCTCATATCTTGCTAAGAGTCGGTCTTTCTTAATATAATAAGCGACAGGGGTAATCAGTCTGAGTAAATTACACTGTATTAGCCGATTTGTTGCTTAAGTGAGGCAGGCAAGTTAAAGGAAGATGGACGCAGCAGTGAGAAGAGAAAGGCAGGCATGTCACAGAAGGGCAGAGACAAAGGTTTTCTCGGCAAGAAACATAACTGTCCCAACAGCAGAACTCCATTTCAATAAATAGTTTGTTATGCAGCATGTGCCCGCAATGTAAATGTCCCATTATTATCTGTGGGAGAATCCCCGGGGCCTGAAGGGAGGCAGAGCAGGAGCGCATCCCCCAGGCCCTGGCTCACGGCAGGAGATGGGACCCGCTGCTCCCCGGGGCCGCTCAGCCCGGGCAGGACCGGCGGGGAGAGAACACCCACCTCCGGGGGCACACACAGCCCCCTCCCGAGCCGCTCCACGAAGAACTGTCCTTCCGAAACTTGTGTGCCGGAACAATGAGCACAGCCAGGCTGCACACACGCCCGCAGACGCCGATCCCAGCCGCAGGAATCGCTGTGCCAGGCGCGGATCCCGCCCGGCTGCTCGGACCCCTCCCGGGACCCACGCCCCGGGCCGGGCCGGGCCGGGCCAGCAGCGCCCGGAGGCCCCCTCGGAGGGGCCGGCCCGGCCCTGCCCTCC